>JABUQX010027642.1:7500-32005 GCA_015478945.1 Trachelipus rathkii | reverse complement strand
ACACCTTCTCTCCTCAAGACTTGGGGTAAGGTGCGTACAAGCATGAAAAGAAAAGCAGTTAGGGAGAGTAGACATTGAAAGCAAACCCAGCTACGCCCCTCGTCCATAATTAGTGAAAATCGTGCCAGACAGAAAGATCCACCTAGAGTTAATGGACCTGTATTGCGACGGCCCACCTATGGTAAGCATGTAAGAGTCATTCCCCTGGCCCAGTGGGCCACAACGCATGCCAGTACAAAACCCGCATTCTCCTATCAGCACCTTATTCTCGCTCGCAACTCACATCTCTCTTCAGCATCGTTACCGACTCGATCACTTTCTCTTCGTCCCCACGGTCTCGTCCCAACACACTCACCCAATATACAATACATATAGATATATATATATAATATAATATATATATAAAATAAAATATAATATATCTATATAATTAAAAAATATAAATATATATATTTATATATATATATAAAGATGGGTGGGGGCATCCGATTCTCGCTGTCGCCCGACGACAAGAAAAGTGCGGACAGCGATGTGGATCGTCGGAAATTAGGAACTGCACGTGCGGATCAAAAAATTTCGCCTTGTTCGACATTTTTGAAATGAATAGTTGGTTTTTATGTTAAAGATTTATAATAAATATATAAGTAATTTTATAACTAATTATACTTTGTCAAACTAGTTTTTTGTAATAAATTTCTAAACTAAGCTCAACCTTCATTAATGTGGTTTAAAAATAAGATAACATTGTATTGTAGATGAAGGCTATTCCTCACCTATATCTTATATAATTATATATACTATATAATAGGCAATATTCTAAATCAACGGGTGTACCAAATTAATCTTATAATATATATAAATATAATATAATATATATATAGTATATAATATAATATATACTTATATAATATATATTAATATATATATATAATATATAATATAATATATAAATTAATATAATATATAATAATAATATATATATTATATATATATATATATAAGTAAATTATATATATTAATAATTAATATAATAAATATATATATATAAATATATATTATATTATTATATATATAAATATTATATATAATATTATTATATCAGGCCCAGAAAGATGATATATATAAATAATAATTAATATATATATAATATATAATAATATAATTAATTATATATAATATAATATATATATATATAATATATTATATATAATATATATAATAATTAGATAATTATATAGTATATAAAATGATTATAATATATTAATAAATATATATATTTAATAAATTTTATATATATATATATATATAATATTAATATAATATATTATATATATATAATATATTATATAATATATGAATTTAATAATATATATATTATATATTATATATATATATATATATATTATATATAAATATTATATATATATATTATATATATATTTAGATATATATATATTATTATATACTTATATTATATCATATAATATATATATAAATATATATTAAAATTTTATAAATATACTATAATATATACTAAATATAAATATATATATATAATAAATATATATATATTAATATATAATATAATAATATATATAAAAATATATATAATAATAAATTATAAATATATAGTACAGAGCGATACGTACATTAAGCATCGACTGCAGGCGTCAAGCTTTCATAGGATTCCTCCTAATTGGCACAATAGACTCTAGGGTGACAGGCTCTAAAATTCAAGGAACAGAATATTTACGTGGGGGAACTAAATTAGGCAATGGCTCCTGGGAAGGAACACCCAGCACTTCTCTCACCAGGGGCAAATGTTGAAACTTGTTCAAGAAAATAAAAACCTTCCTTAGTTCGTTGCTGTAAAGCGATATTATTATTGGTAGGGATGTACCGATACCAGAGGACAGCCTTTAACTTTAATTTTGAGCAGCTATTTTTTTTGAAAGGTAATATTTTTTTTTGAAGAAGACATGAGAGGAGAGGAAAATCTTGAGATTTGGTAAATATTCATTCAATTTTTAAATATTAGACATTACTTTTTGTAAAGTTAAATATTTATATTTAACTAAAAACCTTGTGAAGTCAACATTTTAACGGAAGCGGTGCGGACGTGCGAACTGGGATATGCGGAGGTGAGGTCTGAATAGGTCGAGAGAAGACGTAGCGACTACGTTGTCTAAGGTCGAGGTGCGAGCTGACTCACAAATACGGTGGTGCCAGCTTCTGATATTAGAAATACGTATTACTAATATAATATAGATAGATTATAATATATACTATATATATTAGTTATATAATATAAATTTTATATTAATATAATTTATATAGATATATATAAGTATCAATTATATATATATATAATATTTATATATTATATTCTATATATTGCCCTTGGAATCTTTTTTAGTATTATGCTTTACTGTCACTTCATTTTATAACTAAATGTACACAAAGAAACATTGTTAAAGACACTTTATTTTAATGAAATAATTTAAAAGGAAGCTATTTCGTCCCGACACGCGAGACTTCTTCAGCTAAGGACTGGACTTCTGGATCTTCATACATTCCAGTGTTCGTTGGTCTATGTTATTAGTGTTGTTGAAATATTTGATGTTTCAATATTCATTTTGTATAACTATCTACTTCAACTAGTGATGCCTTATTGTAGTTTAATTAACAAAAGCAAAGGATTCTATGATTTGCGATGGTTCGTTGAATTGATATTCGCGACTGGCTTTATTGTTGAATGAAGAGGGCTTTTACGCTATGACTTGTTAAAGCGAATTTATGCTGTCTTTGTGCAGGTCATCTGTATGATTTTTCTCTTTGCAAATCTAATGGTTATTATATTTTTTTTATTGCAATATTGCAGGGGATGTGATATATACAGCTTTTGGGGGAGATTTTCTTCTCGTGGGGTTTAGAATTTTTTAAGGTGATTTATTCCCGCCCCGTGCCTAAAATGCAAAATTAAAGTCGGCTTACAATCAAATCCTACAATCAACGAAAACGGTTATTCTTGTACAGATTTTAGCGAATATTGTGTGCCTCACAACTGAGACTAGAAACTAACTTTGTAAGCTTATTAACGACACAATCCTGAATATATATATATAATATATATCTATTATATATATATAATATATAATATATAGATATATATATATATTTATATTATATATATTATTATATATATATATATATATATATAGTATATATATAATATTCGTATATATATAAGTATATATATATTAAATATATATATATAATAAATATATATATATTATATATTATAATATATAGTAACTAATATATATATATATATATAATATATATATATATATATATATAAGTAGTGATCTTGATCGGTCGTCCGGAGTTGGAGCATGAAACACTGGGAAGGAGAATAAGAACAGAAGGTGAAAAGACTAAGATAATCTCTAGAGAGTTACTGATGCAATAATGAACATTTATGTTAGAATTGAAAAAAATTTACCACGAATAACATATTTAAAAAAAATTTATTGATAAAATCATGTAAAATTAAATCAAAATAAAAAATATTAAAATAACATTAAAACTTTAAGAGGAGCTACAAATTTTCTATCAGTATTATATATAATATTCACTAAAGTATTTTTGTAAAGGAAGATAAAAATTGAAAATAATCTTTAAATATAATTTGATTGCAATAATTAATTCACTTCAAGTGATATTTGGGATAATGAATAATTATCAGCGCATAAGAAAGAAAAAAGAATTTCATTAATAAAATATATGATAACGATGCAAAATGATAATGATGTTCGTCGCGGTCAAGAAATCAAGATCTTCGTCCATGGTTTAAGGCGACGCTACAAACCCGGTCTTCCTTGCTTTCATATCTCTTCGACCAACGTGTATTAGGCCGCCAGAACAGCGCCTGATAGTCTAGGAAAGGCGAAATTTTGAGGCCTAATGGGAGAAGATGCTATTTCTACTGAAAGGCGAAAACCCTACTCTGAGAGTGTTTACATCCAGGATGCATCAAACCTGCGCCGAGAATGCTTTCTGGAGTGTCTAAGGGTTGTAGTTCGAGGGCCAGAAAGAGAAGACCTGGACGCACTGACAGGTGCGAAAGTCTCTCTGATTGTTTATAGATTTATATAGATATAAATTATATAATATAAATATATCCTACCTATATATATATATATAATATATATATATATATTAATTAAAAAATTAAAAATTTTTATTTAGTATATAATATATATATTATAATATAAATATATAATCTACAGTTTTTCTGATCATTTGGGTATTAACGTATTTCTTCTTGCACAGTCGTACATAGACTGACACAGATCCTATTAAAAAAAAAAAAATTAAGAACATAAGACCAGTGACATTTAAAAGTCGCATGAGTAAATATAAGATCTGGGAATAGCAAACTTCAGAAAATGTAATTAGAGTTCAAATACTAACCTATAAATAGCCATAATCTTCGCAATCAAAACATAACTCAATATTTTTTAACATTCAATTACTGTTAGATCTTATACTAAACCCTAAGTAAAAGAGGTCTAACAAAACTATGTGCAAATTTTATTTTTTATACACTATCATTAATCATGGCAGAGCCCATGTCAAAACAAAACAGAAAAATAAAATAAAAATAACAATACAATTTTTACCCTATATTATTAAAATATCCTTCATATATCTATCAAGCTTATGTTAAAAAGCTAAAGCTCTGCTCATATATATTATATAATATATATATAATAATAATATAGATATATGATATATATATATATATATAATATATAATATATATATATATATATAATATAATATATAATATATAATATAATTATATATATCTAATATATATTATATACTATATATATATTATTATATATAAGTCAACCAAATTACCTATCGGTTACTAAAGTCTTCTCATCTAGATAAGTGTTTTTTTTATCTCTATCATGACCAAATATAAACTAGAATCTGAACTCGATAATAAAACTTCTACAAAAACATGCATTTATCTTACCTACAAACACTCAATGAAAGGTAAAAATGTTTACAGAAACAAGTTTTATATATATATATTATATATATATATTATATATATATATTATAATATATAATATAATAATATTATATAATTATATATATATATTAAATTTATAATTATATTTATATAATTATATATATAATATATATATAATATAATTAAATAATATATAATAATATTAATAATATATATAATATATATATAATATATATATATATATATATTAATATATATAATAATATAAAGTAGCATATATGAAAAGGAAAAATACATCCTTCCAACAATGAAAATAAAACAATCAAAATCTAAAAACTACATCCAGCACACTGCCATCCAAAATTACAACAACCTATGGGGGAAATTTACCAAATCAAGCCTCATAAGGGAGGCACTTAACCCCCACACCCAATGTACAAGGCCAAGAAGCAAACAAAGGAGACACACCATTAGCCAACCTCAAAAAACTTAACATAAAAACAACAAAACATCACACCAAAAACCCACCAACCAACAAAAACATCATATACACCAGACAAGACATATGGCTCACAAAATTAGGCGCAAAACTCCACTGTCACACAACGATCTAAATATGACCACTCCACATCATCATAACTTACAATGCACAAAAAACTAAACCACTCAGGAAAACATACAGCAACAGTTACACAAAGAGACTGACAGAATTCACTACTACATATAAAAAACATACTCCCTAAATTCACAACGTGCATCAACACTGAGTTTCTCACAAAGCATACAAAATTCACTTCTAATTAAAAAAGCAGCTAACAAATCCATCCCAGAGACTACATAAAAAATAAACCAACCCTAACACCTGTGAAATAGAATAACGTCATCAACAACGCAACTCAACTCTTTAAAACAATACTCCCACAACTCCAAAGACACGACATGATAACTGCCTAAACAGCCAAACATAAAACTTAAAAAAACAACTCTGCTCAACAACTTCAAACTCCTCACCAAAGAACCATTCAACCACCTTTAACAAATAACACCAGAATGTAGAAAACAATAAATACACTGAACTCAACCAACCAACAAACTCACACCCACGAATCCATCACGAACCAAAACACAAACTCCCAATCCAAGAAAAACACGCAAACATTCTCGCAATCATCCGCAAAGCAGAGTCAAAACCCAACACACTAAACAGGAAAATTATCAAAGCTCTCAATAAAATAGAAACTCACCACGACCAACATAGAAATATACCGCAACTGACCTTAAGACACGTAAATAAGACACTTAAAAACTACCTGCAACTGGCCCAGACAACATTTCTACCGTCGCATTAAACACTTGGGACCCAGTTAACTCAATTAAAGCATCAAAATATAATAGTTCCATCAGCTAATTCATTCCCCCAATCTGAAAAAAGCATCATAAATAACCAAACTAAAACAGAAAAGACCCTCGACCTTCATCAACGCCCCATCAATATTATCACACATGCTACTACTAGAAACAACATAATAAACAAAATACTAACATCATGAAACAGAAACAACACGATTTACAACAAAATCATTTCAGACGAAAATATTGGCGATGCTGGTGACAATTTTGACCTCCCAGATCCGCATCAAAACAATAACATAGAAACTCCATTTGGAATAATTAGGATAGGTGGTGATGATGAAGAAAAAACAAAATTAACATCCCACGAACTCTAAAGAAATGATTTCAACTTCTATCAGGAAGAACAGCACAAATACAAACAAACAACAAACAAAATTCAGAACAGTAAACATCAATAACGGAGTCCAAGCGCAACACTATATCACCCACCATCAACTATTCAAGAAGATCTCCACACACAAACAGACACCAATCAAAACGCTAACAGATGATATGAACCATAGCCACTAAACACACTAGAATCAACAATAGCCACAACATCACATAACAATACATCAACCAACTTCGAACATGGCTGACAGAAACGAAGATCACCAAACAAATATAAATTAATTAATCATCCACCGGACCGCCAACCTGCACACCCCCCATTGCCACACCATAACCTATCAGACTAAATTTCATATCCCCTATTGAAAAAGTATCATAACCAAACTAAAACCAGGAAAAGACCCTCGACCCCTCATCATATCGTCTCACTTCATATCAACACATGCAAATACTATAAAAAAAACATACAAACAACTACTCACACATCATAAACATTATATACAAATTTCAAAAGCAACAATTCAACTACAACATAGAACTATAAACATTATCAACCCACAAAAAGTAACTGAACAAGTGAAACAACAGTGTTAAAAGTATAAGATTTGTCAAGCAGTGAAAAACGTTTATTTAAATTCATTGACTTTCTGAATTTTATCAATCAGTGCAATATAAATAATTAAGTATTATATTAATTATTTTGTATATGTAGTAGTTTCGAAGTAGGGCCCTACCCCATTTTAAATGCTCCTAGGCATGTATAAAATTTGATATTAAATTGAACTTGAATCATGCAAATCACACAAACAATATGGAATAGATAAAAAGCAAAAAGATCAGAGAACATAATGACCTTCAGAATTATATAGAAAGGAGAAAGCATGGAGATTATGTAAGTAGAATTTGATGCACATTCAAGGAAAAGTATGCATCGAAGAAGCAGGATGGGAACAACTGGAGTTTGATATTGTAGGAGTAGGTTAGATGAACAAGATGAAAAAAATCGAATGAGTAGTTAGATGGATAGAAGAAAACAAGAGAGGGAGTGAAGTTATGATAGAATTAGCGGAGATAAGCAGTTAAAGTGAGTTCAAGAAAAATGAAAGGGTTGGTTGTGAAAGGAAAGGAAAAAAGATAAGTAAATGCTCATTGAATAAAAAGGGGTCACATGGAAATATCAACTTCCTGGAAAAAAAATAATTTGTAAAATTGCGGTAAAATGTCATAGTTTTCCCATGTAATTTTCGAAAGATTTTGTGCAATGTGGAAAAAAGGTCAACTTTGAGATATACGTTCAAGATTCGGAGAAAAAGTGGGAAATTAATAAGGGAGAATGAGTTCTATTAGGAGAACTCATATTGAAATTATGAATAGAGACGTTTGGTATCATAAGACAACAGAATCCCAAATACATATGTTAGTGATATTGGCTAGATATTATATGATTCAATGAGCGAGGAAGAATTAGAAGAAATGTACCGAACAGAAAAAAAGAAAAAGAAAATATTTGAACAAATGAAAATTCAAATAAAGTAAAAATAATATTCAAATTAAATCAATAAGAAAAGGAATATCTAGAAACTCGAGATATTGAACAGAGTATGCGAAAACTTCGACAAAAATTAATTTTTAAAGAATGAATCAGAATCAATGAACTTGGTAAAAAATGGAAAAAGATTTTTGTGAAAATGAGAAAAGGTATTTGAGAAGTAAATTGAAACTAGACAGAAGGAAAGTGTCGGTTAAAAATATAAGGAAGAGAGATGGTTAGAAAGATCAAAATGGAAAGAATTGAGGATTATTTACCTACACTGTTGACAATGCAGTTTTGGAACTTAAAGATATCACTCGTAGGTCAAAAACAACCAAAATTTGATAATAAAAAGGAAAATTAAATATTAAAAAAATTTTATTGAAAATGTGATATTTGTAAGAAGACATTTAAAAAACTTAGCAACTGTTAGTATTTCCCCTAGCCAAGAAGTCAATGAACTTGTAGCATTAGATATGGTGAATGACGGTGGAAATTTTTGTATTAAAAGAACCACAGCATCTTATTAAAGGTCAAACATCAGAATATTTATGAGAGTAGAATGATAGAAATTGTAAGTGAATAAATAATAAAACAAAGCAACTGATGGAGGAAGGGAATTCCAGAATAAGGAATTTACAGAATTTACAGATAGTTTTGGTATGGAACTTTTAAGCACGGCAGGCGAAAGTCCGTGGAGCAATGGTAAATGTGAGAGAATGGTAGGAAATTCTAAAGGAGAGCTTAAGAAAAGTCAAAGAAGAAAAAACAAGAGGAAAGAAATGGGCTCTCTATTGGATAGTGAATGCTAGAAATGGAATAATTTCGACTGGTGGTTTTTCACCTAGACAGAAAGTGTTTGGGATATATAATACAACAATGAAAGAAGAAGAAGAAGAGTACACTCCGGCTCACTTAGAAGAAAATTGGGAAGGAATCAAGTTGAATGAGATTATGGAAATTCAAGGAAAAATACAGGAAATTGTACAAAGTATGATTGTAAGAATAGGATAAAGAGCTTTAAAACACAATGTCAGACATCAAAATTGAGGAGGCAGAATTAGGAGACAAAGTTTTCTATAAGAGAGAATGAAAGACAGATGGAGAGGACGCCAAGTGGAGAGAGAAGAAAAATGTGTTGGTGAGACATGGAGTAACATGAAATGAAATAAACAAAGTAATATAACAGCATAGCAAAAAGATAAAATCAAGAAGAAAATTAAGAATGGAGAGAGAGGAGAACTCATCAAGTGAAGAAGAAGATAGTAGTGAATATAGTAGAGATGAGAAATGACAAAGACAGGTTTAAATATAATTCAACATAAAATAGAAGGAGATATAGGTTTAGAGCCCGATGAGAAAAGGTGATAAGAATTAGATTGTGAAGTAGAGGAGAAAAAAAGGGAGGTAATATAAATATTCTTATAATTATAAGAGTGACAAGAAAAAAAATGATACAACCTAAAAGATTAGGATTGAAAAGAAGATATAGTGAAAGACAAATCACAAATCTACTAGCCGAATGCCTAGACCCACAATCTTAAACGATGAATAAATAGATTTAGAAAAATTGAAAGACTGGCAAAAGATTAAAAAGTGCCAAAAATAAGGAACTTTTAAGCTGAAGAAAATGCTATGAAGAGGTTGATTGAAAAGACAGACAGTAAGAAAGATGATTAATAGTCAAAAGAAAAAGAAGAGTATATGTTGTAAACCCGCTTAGTTGCTAAGGTTCAAGAAAAAAATCGACAGACTCGAGGCTTGTGATTCACATCTGTGAACACTGATTTTAAAAATTCTACTAATCTAAATGAAAATTAAGAATTTAAAATAAATAACTTTAATGTAAAAACTGCATATCTTACAAGAAAACTTCAAAGAATGTATATATTGTACACAAAAAGCAAGAAGAAAAAATTTGAACTCCGAAGCAGTAATATTGCAGAACATTGATGCTGAAGAAGTCTGTATGAAGTAGAGTAAACAACTGAAAGAAAAGAGTGGAGAAAAGTAAAGTGGAAAACAAATTTTGGAGAAAGTAAACTTATAGGATAAAGGAATCCATTGATGACATGATGATAGAGGTAGAGAGTTTCAGAAAAAAATGGAAAGAGTGAGAAAATAATTTGTCAGTACTGTGATAAAATTTCATATATAGGAATACACATAGAGCAAAAAAAGGAAGACATTATGATGGATCAGAAATAATTATACCACAAATTAGGTAAGATGCCATGACAAGTTAATTGGATGACGATTAAGTAATGAAAAACAGAGCGTCGTATCGCTCGTATAGTTGAAAACTCAATGCTACAGCATCTAGGCAGATTGATAATCTCTGCGAGTAAACTGGAAGAAATATGCAATTATAGAGAAAATAATTGAAAATAAATAAAGTATTGGAATTGACAAAAGGATAACAACTGAATGAAAAAAGTGAAATAAAGGAATCTGATCTTGGGGATTTAAATATTGATGAAGGAGACTCAAATTGGTTACTGTGTCTTATTAAGAGACAGTAAGGAAAAAAAAACGATTGTGTGGAAGTCGAAATTAGAGAAAAGAGTTGTAGAGTCAACTTTACAGTAACTAGACAGGTAGATCCAATAGAATGGCCAGAAACGTTAAATAGTATGATCTACTAGACGTGATTCAAAGGAAGATTTTAAATAGAGATAATTAAAACCGATGAAATCTCTCGGAAATATTCGTCTGATCAGGAGTTAAAAATAGAATGTTAAATATTAAAATCTAAATTGGAGGATGGTGCAATTACCAACATAGAATGGATAAGCAACAGGGATCAAGTTGCTGACGGATTAACCAAAGAGAAAAGTAATAATAAAATCTGGAGTTTATTAAAGGTGATAGACTAGGAGGAGATTAGAGGGAGAAAGAAAGTATAATTAGATTGATTTTATTTTCAGTTTTGGTTAAAGAATTTTCTACTTCCAATTTGGATGTTTTAGAAGAATATAACAGATTACTAGACAAAAGACACTCTATGTGTTTAGGAAAAATTTATTCTATTATGTAGATAGTTATTTATTTTTTATTTTTTCAGTGTTAATTTCAAAAAAGAGATTTATTTTCTGATGTACTTTATCGTAAAGCATAAGAATATGAGATTTTAGCCAAGTTACATTAAAAGGAAAAAGTAACTGTATAAAGTGAAAACGAACAGTGTAAAAAGTATAATATTGTTCATCAGTGTAAAAACGTTTATTTAAAATCATTGACTTTCTGATTTTTTATCGATCAGTGCAATAGTAAGGCATTTATTTTTTATTATTGTAAGATTTATGGAAAGAGCGAAGTAGAGACTACCAATTAGTAATTCATCTAACAGATATATAATTTTGAGAATAACTAAACAATATCGTAACATCTTTAGAATCTCGTAGAACTAAAAGGAAGGTATAAGAGTAAGTTTTAATTCAAATATTATATTTATTAGAAGTATATCAATATTATATATACCGTATATATATATATATATATAATATAATATATAACCTATATAAAAAATAGAAAATATATATATATATATACGTATATATATATATTAGTATATTATGTAATATATATATTATATATATATATATATAGTAAACCTACCTTAAAAAACGAAACTATTCGTTCATGAACTTCACTTAATGTTTCTCCTCCTGGTGGTGTATATGTAGGCCATGACTTCCCTTCTTCTTTTGCCATTTCCAAGACTTCGCTAAAGTAATGCCCTTCGACACAACCAAAATTCTATTTAAAAGAAGCAGTAAAAGAAATTAGTTCTTAAACAATGAGAATATTGTTGCGTGTTAACACATATTGTTGTGTGTTAACACATACATTACAGCCAATAAAATGAAATTAATACCTTTCTTGATCTACTCAGTTTCAATTTTGTCTTTGGGAAATTTATTTTTCCCAAAATTATTTCACATGTTGACTTGGCTCGAAGCAAATCGCTCGAATAAGCTCGTGTGAAACCAACAGAACTTAAATAAACACCTGCCTAAGGAAATAAATATTAGATTCATTTTAAAAGAGAACACAAGTAAATAATTATGATGTGTATTTGTATCAGTAATTAGAGTAATTCACTTAATAATTTATGCTGTAAATTTTTTTTAATTAAAGTTTTTTTACATCAGTGGAAAGAAATATAATAAAGTTTCCCTAATTTTCATTTAAAAATTTAACATTACTGATGAAAATATGCATACAAAATTTATATGTATTTATAGATAATAGATTAATAGGTGGTCTTTAACCCAGTATGTAAAATTTTGAAAGTATGATTATATATATAATATATATATATATATATATACTAATATATATATTTTATATATAAATATATTAAGTATTTATAAAATACAATTATATAATATATATATAATATAATATATATATATATCGTATATAATTATCTTTATATTCCTCCTTGACCCCAGACTGGGGCATGAAGTAAGCAACATACACTTTAGCTTCTTCATCAATCGAAAGGAAAGTCCCCTATACCCTTCAGTGAGATCTCGTCGTGGTGAAAAAAAAAAATCTCCGCATACCCCCCTCCCTGCCATAGATGTTTCTCAAAAACTCTTGATAACGCAGGACATCTTCTGCTAGACTACCCGACTCTGACAGATATTAGACACAACCACGCATAATTTCACTGACAGACCTCTGATTCTGGCCTGCTAGGGTGACACAATATCTCGAGAAAGCCCGCTTCACATAAGAAGAGAGCGTGGGGGAGGGGGGGACAAAGTAAGTATCAATAATTGTTTGAAATATGATGAAAATTCCTTAACAAAATTTCTTCAGAAGTATTATGGTCATCAATACAACAAAATTAATGAGACCAAAAATGATGAAATAGAAAGGTAATGTTTGTTGGTTACCCGAATACGTGACAGCTGATAAAGAACAAAAACACCCCCCAATGGATAGTATGAAGATTTTAAAGAAATGCATATTCCACCTCCCCTCAGAGATAGGATGTAAATCCATAGCACCAGAAACAATAAAATACGGACAATATTTCTTAGCAGAAACACCTGCGAATAAATATGGTTGGTTTTTCCAGACAACTAGATTTGCAACTTAAAATTCATACATAGCATCCTAGACAATCTACTCGAGTTAAATACAAATTCATAAAACAAAAGTTTTGACAAGAAAAATATTCAATGACGATATGCAACTTTACGAGCAAAGCTATAATAAATTTAAAAGTAAACAATTATTTCTTCTAAACTCTAAAGTATGCAGTATTGCTCTACCTCTTATTAATGACCAGAACAACATACACAAATAATTAATTTATTGACTCAAAATAAGAAAAAGACAACTAACAATCCAATAGAAACGAAATGCTTAACCTCTTAAAATCGTAAAACACTGACCATTGTGCTTTTTCCAAGGGTTTATATAGAAAAAAATAACTAAAATATATCTCAAAGATTTATTTCCACTAATTTCAGTAAATCTATGTTTCTGATTTATCAAAGGTCTGATTCTCGTATGCAAGCTAACAAAAATAAGCTGATGTTTAATTAGCTTCTTGATACTTTCCACTTTTACGTCACTCTCATTCTATGTAAGTTAGCTTGTTAGAGTTTCCAGAAATTTCCATCTCCTATTCCCCATCACATATTCAAAACCATTAACTTTACAACATATTTTTAGCTTAATTTACCTCCTATATTCATTTATTCATTTGACTATTCTAAAAGTACAATACAATGCATAGTTATTTTCCTTCAGATCAATAAAACTAAGAATAGCTTTTATAATTCTCCTCTCTGTAAGTGTAGGGCCTAGAATCTCCTTATGCAAGCATATAAACCATTATCTCTAAATATATAACAATGCAACAATGCGGCAACATCACCACTTTAGCAGAAAATAAAATCACATTAACATTACCCAGATGACTATATAAAGATGTATTATTTAACTACATTAAGTAACATGTTAGAATCCTCCTCTACTCCTATTCCCAAAAGTATACTTTGATTGTTAATCAAACTTACATAGACAACATATCTCTCTAAATCATACAAATTAAATCACTCATCCCTTACATAAAAAAAATTTAATATCCTTAAAAATTTGTAACTAATTTTGTCAATAATCATCTTTAACATCAAATGACAAGCGTTCCAAAATGACAATGGACATTTAAGGAAAAAATCCATCTAACACTCTGTAGTGTTGCCCCTTGAATTTTCATACTATGTTTCTGTAATATAGAAAAAGATATCTCGATGTTATTTGATTGCATAGCCCTTTTGCGTATTCTTCAGTGTCTCCTTCGGTGTTTAAACGATCCTCGCTATTAGTGTCTTGTTGAGCGAACATAGTAGCTGAGAGGATGGTATTCGCTGCCAGCCGATGTGCGAGCTCGTGAGTCTGCTGAGCAATTCGTTCTCTCACCTTCTCGCGTCCGCTTTAATAGCACTGCCAATGATGTACTAGCTATTGACAACGACCATCCGGTGCGCGCATAGTCGGTGGGTCGTTTGAACGCCTCGAGTATAGCGGAGCTCGCTCTCGTAGAGCAGGTGTACAGATGATCCCAGAAAATGTCCCACGAACGTCCTCTGGCCGTCGTGTGAGAGCGAGAATGTGAGTGATGTGTAGCCTTCTGGCGTGGTGGCAGATGAGCGCGGTTGCGTGCGCAAGAGTCTCGCTTTCTATCATATATAGATATATTTTTCTGGTGCTTTCTCTACAAGACGCCTTTCTATGTCAACCACTCTTTACTGGGCAATGTAGCTGTGTGAGTTAATCTAACGAGGGGCCCGAAATTTATAATAATTCCTTATAAATGACCTAGCTCACGTAATGGTGTGAAGTGGATCTTCACTTTCACCCCGAAAACAGGAACTAGGCATTCTTTGCCTCGAGCATTTTAGTGATTATCATGTCCACCAGCCCGATCTTATTCAAACGCACCCCAAATTGTCCATAGCAATGGTATCCCATCATATATTCCTCCCCCATAGATCGACGGCCTGTATCTATCCTCTTCCCTATCTGCAAATATGTGCCCTACTTTCCATACCCTCCTACAATCAGATGTCGAGCACAATATCTTCAGTGATCTCTAAACTTCATACTGAACCTCATTTCTCGAGAATTGTCTCCCTTTCCTGAGTGCTTTAACATTATTCTTCTTCTAAATATAGGTTATCCATAATTTTCTTCGTCTAATTATCCTTGTGCTTTACTTTGACAAGTTTTGTGATGAGCTAACTATTTTCTATGGCATATACCAACTTATTGCGCAGAAACTGTAATATTTCTTCTTACACTAATATATATTCTTAGATTACATGATTCTAATATGTGACGGACGTATTCATGAATATCTACAAGGACGTTTTTTAATATTTATTCTGCTTGTATCCCACCCAAACTGAAAATATTCATTTTGTTATACTTGCTGTACAATTTTCTGTGTTGCGACCTTTAATACACCATATAGTATATGAACTAGACTATCGTCACCATTAAGTTGAGATATAGTTAAATTTAGTGTGCCGCTTTTCTTGTTTCGGCAGCCTGAAGTCGGCACGTCTATTCTGCTTGAGATATATATTACTAATAAAGTATTATCATAGCTCGTAAATTGTGACTCATATTAGGTAAGGTTTAGATAATAGTAGTAAGTATATAGACGATATTAGTTAGGTATTTATGAGAGACCCGTGTATTAGTCTTCAATAGTCTTCCTTTCTTGTGGAATTATATATATATATAAGAAATTCTTTTGTCCAACATAAAGTTTAATGTAAAGATGTTTTATTATAACATACTCTGATCTTTCAAGAGCTTGATATTTATAAGATAGTAATTATATCCATATAACCTAGTCAATTATTTTTAGTAAGTAAAGAGTATATAAACCAACATAGAATATTATATAATAAGGTAATAATAAGTTTCTCTGAACTTAATCTTCTTGTGCAACGTAGTTACTTAGAGTAAATTGTCTGATATATAATCTAAGAAAATTTATTAATATAATGTTATATTTTATTGAGCTAATTATATACCTCAATCTAGAGTCATTATTGGAAAAACAAACTTGCTTACAGTAGATTCTAATTATGACCTCTATCATGACTTAATTAATAACTTCAGTGATGTGGCGAGACTGGTATAGGTCTTTAGAAAGACTTTTTCTCATCAATATGAGCATTAGAAGCGATATTCAGCATGGATTTCTCTCCTGTAGATAATCAAAGATACTTGATGCAAACTTTTAGTGTTTCTATATATTACTATTATACTACGTATATTATAGAGTAATTTAATAATATTTGAATCCCCCTATAAGTACCATAAATCAATTGCCTATATACTTAACAAAATGTTTAATCATTGTCCGGCCCCCGGGTGGATTTTAAGCATTTATGATATGTACATGCTTCTGGTGTTATTTTGTTAATCTTAAATGATTATTATAATGGATCTTGTTCTTTCACCTGAATCAGAAATAAGGACAATATATTTTTTTAAACCTTTTTGTACGCATATATATTAGGAGATGCTCCTTGTCGCACTGTCCAACAATTTAGTTACTATGAGTCCATTTATTGCCAATTCTGGATGTAACAGTGTATATTATGAGTAGTCCAGCATATTGTGTACAAAAATAATATAAAAACTAGTATATATAATATAATATATATATAATTAGTTTTTCTGTAATTATACGTATCTTGTAAATTTAATTATTATATATATTATAATTAATACTATAATTAATTCTATTTTTATTTATATAAGATAAATAATAAAAGTAATTGCTTATAGTATCAGTGCTTATATATCTTATAATTCATTCCTTGAACTTCCATTTAGAAACATGAAAATAGACTTTAATTAACTGCGTAATGTACTATTTCATACCTGTATTAAAATAAAGCTAAAATAAATATACAAAGACACACGAATTTCTCACCTCTCTCTCTACATTAGAGTATTCAGAATCTGTTCCCAAATTTTCTTTACGTCGATGATCTGATAGCAAAGTTTTATGTGATATTATATTTAAATTTTGTGTATTTCAGGAGGGGTGTAGATATATTTTTTCTGTTGTATTTTTTGATTTATTTTTTGTTTTTGTCCAACCCAAAAAAAAACTTGTTATAATATTAAAAATACGGGACATAAATCAAATCTTATGGATGGAGTGTTCGTGAAAGATAGAATCGTGAAATTTTTTTTTTCTGGTTATCGTGTGCAGGTAAGTCTAGTGTTTTAAGCGTTGTCCGTATATTACGTAAGTAATCAAAAGGAAAATTTATGTTTAATATCTTTAATTTTAAGCTTTCCCTTATTCTTCGCATGTAGTGCTCAATTTTCTGAGTGATAGAATTCCCTAGTAGTGAAAAAATACGACTTTTTAAAAAGCTTTTAGATATGTTTTCAAGATTAGATTAACTAAAGGTTCTAATAGCGAATATATTCATAACATATATGCAAACAGTATAAATTTTCTATAATAACTCGAATTTGCGTTCAATATTATCTATGGTATAGGTACAAGAACAGTGCAACATTTGTTGGACCCACAGAACATATAATTTCCTTGTTTATAATCAAGACACGCAAATTACACGAAAGAGTATTTAGAATATAAGAAGTGACAAGTTTATTCAGTTTCATCCACGATGGTTGAGAAATTTTTTTTCAGATTTGATTTATGTTCCTTATGCATGATGTGTGTGGAGAGGAGTGGACATATAATATATGTACAATGATAGTAAGACTTTTTTCTCTGAAGAGTATTTTTACCGAATCCGTTGTGGTCAGATGCGGGCAGGTTGGTATGAATACTAAGTTCTCCGAGATACTTGTTTGCTTATGAGGGATAATGAGAGAGAGTGGGCATTATCATCCATGCTCAATCGCTAAAAGGTTAATATAACTTTATGGATATCTAACATGAAAACTTTTTTATGATTTGAATTTTGTTTATCGTCTAGTATTTATATAATATTTCCCAAGAGTGTATGGTTTTCCACACTCCACTAACCCTTACACTCTATCTCCTCACCCCACCCACAAGACGAACACTCAACGACCGTCTACAAATAATATATATAATTTATATATTATATATTAATATTAATATATATATAATAATTTTATATTTATATTATATATATTATTATTTATATAATATATAATATTAATTCATTATTTATATATAAATACCTAGATATAGTTTATTACATTGAGCAATTTAATTCTTTAGGAAGTATTAGGGACTGCCTGTGTTAATGGAGCGGGTAGTTATAGCTAATTTAGTACAGGTTTATGGTTAGGTATAAGTCAGTTATGGTGATTTATGTTACGTGATTAGATATTATGGTTAGTAGTGATTTGAATTATGAGGTTAGTATACTCATCATAAATATGTATAGGTATAATATATATTATACTCTATATAAAAAAATATTGAAATAACGATAAATTTTTTATATTGAATTTTCGTTATCTAGGTAATATTCAATTTTAATTAAGCCTTTATATATATATATAATTATATATATATATTATTTTATACTTATATTTATAATTATATATTATTATATATATAATATAGCTATATAATTGGTGTTATAATATATATAATATATTTATTAATAGTATATATATATTATAGATATTATATGTATATATATTATTATATATTATAATATTATATATATATATATATATATATATTAAATATATATATATTTATAATAATTATATTATATTATATGATATGTCTATATCGAGATTAACGATCTTGTCGAGCTCTCCGACTAACCTGACCAGATATAAAGGTTCATAATGTATACTAGTATATATATTATAGCTATCACATACTATTATCTTTAATAATAATATGAGTGCAATATATAATATTGAAGCTATATTTTAAATGAACAGAAAACCGAAAATGCTAAATGGTTGTATCACGTGGATTATTATTAATCATTTAATAACAAATGAGTGAGGCTAAGTACACACGCTCTAATATAAAGCAGAATACAACTCACGCGGTGTATAGGACTATTATAAACGGCTTATCATCTCATTATAGTGATCTAATTGGCTCTCAGTATCTTCTATACAGAAAACATTTAGTGTATTTGAGTTCTCATATCCTAAAACAGGTGCCTTAGATAGATAGCTGAGAGAATTACTGAATGTGATATATTAGCAATACTCTACAAATACATAATATATATTATCTATATAATATATATATTGTGTCGTCTCATTGAGTAGATAGCCTTATATATAGTATATAGTATAACGTTTCTACTTAAGTGATAGTAAACCTTACTAGTGACGTAGTAATTTCATCATACTAATTTAGCTAGGATAAGTCAATTAGTGCCCTATGTACGGTTAGAGTATTGGTAGTACTGTATATATATTTATGAGGATATGTTTATATGATCACGACATAGGTATGAGAGAATGAAAGTTAAACATCTTAACTTTACAAAAACGATAAAAGATACCTTACTAAATAATATAATATATATATATATATATATACTGATAATAAGGGAAAAGTTTGCTATAAGAAAATGAACTAAAATTTCCATGGAGGTCACCCTTGATCACCTTTAGAATATATATTATATATATTTTTCTATGAAGTAAGCTCAGTTCAGAGGGCTGATGGTGTTTAGGTAGAGATGTCTAGAGCTTTTTACTCTTGCGTTTTTTTTTTATTTTATTCGGATGAGACGGTTATATCTTGTTTAGATTATGTGCGTATAATACTCGAACTTCGAGACTTAATGAATATTTTTCTACCGTAATTGTCAACCGTTGCATCTTATTATTTACTTTACAATTATAGTGTACGAGAATACTCACGATGTTTAGAAATTATTTGATTAAGTTTACTGTGTTCGTACTTTTGGACTACTATACACTCACTCACTAGATTGATATTGTCACTTTACTGCGTGATAATATCAATATCCTGTTTTACTAAGTATATAATATATATATGAGTATATGAAATTTTTAGAAGTTCATATTGACTCTATCTCTCTATGTATTATTACTAATACTTGAATAAATAATTAAAGGTAATCACTCATTATTAGTGTGTTTATTTTTTTTTGTATATATATAGTAACGCCCGCTCCTTATATATTCCAAATACTTAACTCGCCAGGCCCCTAAAACCCCATTACCCTTCAGTTTAGCGGGCGGTAACTACGAGCATAATAGAAACATTAGTGATTTACGCATACCCTAGAGGAATCCATATTTATAGTTCACCTGGTATTATAATCTTCTTGTATTCTTCATCTTCATCCCCTCCCGTACTTTGCAATATTTCCCGATTCATGGTGGAAGTGATATGGCTTTACATGCATCGAAAAGAAAAGCAGTAGAGAGTAACATGAGCACATTAATAATGTAGATATTCAATGCATCTTACTCTCCCCATGTATAAGAGTCAAGTCATAGTGATTATAGGCCCACGCTATTGATACACGTAAATCGAGTAAAGAACTCGTTTATAACAAACTAAACATTAGAAATTTACCGTCTTTTATGTGGGAAAACGGCGGATGGATGGATTAGATGGATTAGACCCTCATCGCGTCAATGTGAGCTCTAACTGAGTCGGAGTCTATATGTTCGCATCGCTGCAGGGAAAGTATAAACATCTCTGTATGAGTTTTACTAATTTCATTTAACGATCTCTATACTGTATATGTTATCGGAGGTGGTGTTCTTGCAGGTGAAGATTGGCTGGCATCGTGGTTAACGGCGGTTCGGCACGACCAATGTGTCGATAAACGCAATCTATTCGCCCCTAGTTCTGCACCGGGTGGATGTCAGAGACGAAGGATGTCTAGTGTGGATAGAGTACATTTTTTATTTCTTTATACATGTTGGTAGACGGCTGATCTGTAGGTAACGTGTTGGAGAGGCGTGCAAGCTACTTGATTAGCTGGCGTTCGCTGAATTCTCGTCAATAATTATACTTAATCTTGGAATTAAGTACGTATGTATATAATATATAGTATTATCTGAGTCGATCATATGCCGATGAGACATTGGACGCTATAGTACTACTTTCCCTTGGGTAATACCTTACTTATGTTACGTTCTTATACTAAGTTTAGAATGAGTAGTGCTTGCAGATTGATAATGTTGTGAATCGCAAGGTTTTGTATTACGGTACTAATTATATATTAGTCACGTGATATGCTAATATATAGGGAGTTTGATGATATCTATTTCACTTATCTTGAATAAAATATTATATCACACCTAATCTTCATATCTATATTAATATAATTATAAAGATAATATATTAAATAGGCTATTTTAGATTAGATTTATATTAATTCCAGCCAAATCTTTTATAGCGTCTGTTAAACTCATTTATATATTATACCATTTATAACTAGCCTAATTTTGTTACATTCTCATATATTGTAGGATCCTTATATGATATAATGTTTATTATAATATTAACTAGTATGTACAAATACTCAGATATACAAATACTCTCTAGTGAGTTCGGTACGGGTATATATTAAATAATTGCTGTTATGTTTTATGAATCGAGTGAGCAATTTTGAGGTTGAGGATATTTTAACTGATACTACATAGTATATATATAGTGAGTCTTCTTTTAGTTTTTCTCTCTATAGTGGAAACTGCACTGTATCGTAGTGATTATATAGAAATACTGTCTTATACCTATAATTAATACTCGTACATCTTCTTTATATTATCAGGGTGTTATCTATCCTTACGTTGATACATATAATATATGAGTTATAGAAAAATACTCACTATCACGTTCCAACATATATATTTTCTACTTACTATACTCAAAAATTTCTCCACAATCAATTCCTAACTAGCTCAGAAACTCCTCCTGTACTTGATCCAATACTGGGGTGTTTCCCATCTTTAGCTTTTCAATGTTACTTTAATTCCCTTCTGGTTGGGGGTCTAATCTCTCTATATATTCAGTCTATGTACAGACCATTCTTCCATTTCGTTCTCTCCATCCTTCACCTCACTTTTCGGTTTAGGACCTCCTTAAAGTTCTCCTTCTATCTCATTAGTAGGCCCCTCCTTAGTGGATATAATTTTCTCATCTCTTCCTTTCACTGATGTCTTATTCCAGTCAACATTTATGTTGTCTTACACACCCTTTCCGTATCTCCTCTCAAACAGTATTTTCCGTTTCCACGGTCAAATACTCTACGCATCTTCTTTCATCCCACCTCGCCCTTCTCTTCATTTCTCTATTTTTTCTTTTTCATTTTCCTTTATTCCTCCAAATCTACACACTTGTTTATATTCTATTTTAGCTTTCTTCAATCTTCTATCATTTTCTAAATCATCTCTGAGATTCATTCTTTTCTTTCTTTTCCTATTTACCCAATTGTTTCTTCAGCAGCTCCCCCAAAAGAGCCTGCTTAAAACCTCTTCACTTCTTTTTTACCCTTCCTTCAATCTCCTCTCCTCTCCTTCTGTATTTCGTCTTGCAGCATCTTGAATCTATTTCTCAGGTTCACTTTAAACTCCTCTCTTACTTCTAGTCTTTTAAGTTTTTTTTCACCCCAAGCGAAACCTTTTCTCTGAAAGTTAGTGCGGTTTCTACTTGGCAATTTGATTAGCAACTATCTAATATCTAATACCTAATATCTACTATTACCAAATGATGGTCATATCTACCCTTCTCTTGCATCTGACATCCTTCAAAGATGTTCTCCATCACATTCTCATCTCCAAGTGGACTATCTGATTCTGCGTTCTACCATCTAGTCAATCTGATTCTGAGTTCTAAAATCCGTAGACATCCATGTGACCGTTGACAATTTTTCATGTAAAAAAAAAACTTTTCCCCAAACATCAGGTTAAACTAATAGCAGAAATCCACAAATCATTCTCCATTCCTGTTTCTTTTCCCAACACCATGCAACTCCATACAACAGAATAAGAATCAGTACGCTATTATAAATAACTCTCTTAACCGCCACATCCATTATTTGTTGGTCTCTCCTGATGGGATACAAAGCTCCCATTGCCTTCCCGTATTGCACAATCCTGTCCGTGATCTTTCTGATATTTCCTCCTTCCTTTGTAAAAACACCGCCAAGATTTTTATATCACCCTACAGTTTTAATCCTTTCTCCTTGTACCACCACTCTCAGTCCTTCTTCCTCCTCTCCACCTATAACAAGAATGTTTTCTTCACATTCATTATCCCGCTTCTCTCAATTTATTTGATATGCTAATCACCATCTCCCTAAACCTCTGTCCATCCCCGCTCCAACACGCCAAAGCATCAGCATTCACCATCATATCTCCTCCAGGTTCACCCACCTCCTCCCTCACTCTAATTACTGTATCTAAATATGCATTAAAGAGTATTGACGACAATACACTCCCCTGTTTGACTCCTGTACGTACAGTAAAAGACTCTCCGTTTTCATAACCTGCTCTCACTTTACATTTACAGACCTCATACATACTTCGAATTGTTCTCCATAGTTTCCAGTCAACACCATAACTTCCCTTAAGTATTTCCATAATCTATTCCGAGGCACAGAATCACAAGCCTTTCTCTAATCTCTCTCTAATCTCTCTCTCTCTCTCTCTCTCTCTCTCTCTCTCTCTCTCTCTATTCTTTTGAACATAAATAAATTATGATATCATATATATATATATATATATATATATATATATGTATGTATAAATATATATATATATATATAGTTAGTTATAGTTAGTTATGAAATATAAAAGTGTATTTATTTCTATATATATATATATATATATATATATATATATATATATATATATTAAAGGGTGTCCGAGAATTATCTGGGCAATTTTCTCATGACAAATATATTATGGGAAAACCAAGGAATTTGAAATTAATATATATATATATATATATATATATATATATATATATATATATATATATATATATATATATATATATATATATATATATATTATATATCCATATATGAATATATATATATATATATATATATATATATATATATATATATATATATCTATATTCTTTTTTCTATATATCTCTTTATATATATATATATATATATATATATATATATATATATATATATATA
>JABUQX010027642.1:0-2500 GCA_015478945.1 Trachelipus rathkii | reverse complement strand
GTACACCCTCCTAGATTAGGGCTCCGCCCGTGAGTGGTGGTGTTTTATCTTCTGTAAAATATATATATATATATATATATATATATATATATATATATATATATATATATATATATATATATATATATATATATATATATATAAATATATATATATATATATATATATATATATATATAAAGATATATTTATAGATATAAATAAATATAAATATAAAAATAAAAATATAAATATATATATATATATATATATATATATATATATATATATATATATATATATATATATATATATATATAGTATATATATATATATATATATATATAAATATATATATATATATATATATATAGTAAAGAGTATATATATATATATATATATATATATATATATATATATAGTATAGAGTTATATATATATATATATATATATATATATATATATAAACTGGAATGAATTGAAATTCAAATTAAAGTAAAAAAACGTTAAAAAATCGACCACGAAGTTTTGTCCTCAAATTTAATGACAAATGTATTAACGCACCACAAAGGTACGTGGCGAAGGAAGGGTAGAAGACACTTTATTGGGACAATGACAATAGCATGGTGGATTCCTCCCTAGAACCGTAGCTTGATAGAGTGTGAGGCCAAGGTGCAGCCAAAGGGTCTCGCAGTAGGGTTCGGAGGTTCTGCGCTGCAAACACACAATGTTGGTACGTACGGTGAGAGCGACGGCTGCGGGGGGTGCTGGGGCTGTCTCAATACCGTGTATGACCCCCTCTGGCACGGATGACTGCCTGACACTGTCCTGGCATGCTCTCAATGAGTGGACGAATATGCTGGACAGTGATTTGATCCCATCGTCATGAAGTGCCTGTCGCAGGTCCGGGAGGGTACGTGGAGGGGGTTGCAGCTGTCGGATCCGACGTTACAGGATATCCCACAAATGCTCGATTGGGTTGAGGTCCGGACTATATGCTGGCCACTCAAACGCCGTAATTTGAACCGTCCTAAGGTAGTCGTTCACACATTGGGCCTTGTGTGGTCTTGCATTGTCATGCATTAAGATGAAAAAGATTCATCGATGTAGGGGCAAATGGCACATCATATGGTTCGAGGATGTCTGTGATATACCTTACGGCTGTAAGAGTGCCTCCATCGAAGATGTGCAACTCCGTAGGCCCCGATAAAGAGATGCCTTCCCAGACCATAACCGACCCACCTCCAAACGGCGGCACCTGCAGCACATTGTATTGCGCGAACCTCTCCGTCGGTCGTCGGTATACTCTCGCATGCCTGTCCGAGGAGTGCAGAGACACTCTCGACTCGTCCGTAAAGAGCACCTTTGCCTAATCGTCGACCGTCAAATGGATGTGTTCTCGAGAAAATGCCAGTCGCGCCCTTCGATGCCGGGTGCGGTGGATCGCAGGACACCTCCTGGGGCCGGTAATTATGTTCCAGGCCAAGACGTCGACGCACTGTATTGTTACTCACCCTGGTACCGTGTACCTCCTCCAGCTGTATCTGCAGATGTCGTGCCGTTGTGTGGCGCTCTCGTAATGCACGCAGACATATAAATTGGTCTTCCAAGGGTGTTGTGGCCTTGGGCCTACCTTGTCCTCGCCGGCGATCATGTGCCAGGGTTTCCTGGTACCGTTGGACCACACGTGCATTCGTTGTTTGCGCTACACCGAATCGTCGACCAAGTGCCCGGTACCCGTGTCTTTCGGCTTGGAGTGTTGTTATCTGCATGCACTGATCTCTTGACAGTTGACGCACTATCCTCTTCATGCTTATCGGAGATGCTTCGTAGGTGAATGATCTCTCGCTCGATTATACCCCCGACATAACTTACCCCTACCTCTCCCAGGTTTAGTAACGTGGTGTGTGTTTTTCTTTATTTATCGCGGTGACGGCCCAATACTGCAGTGAATTTTCTGCGGGGTGGTTACATAGTTACACTGATGCTTCGTCTGTGTTGGTGAGGGGTTTCATAGGGTTAGATGCCTTCCCATTCCTACGAGTGGCATTTACCCTAGTAATGCGTTATTTTTTACGAGTAGTATATATATATATAATATATATATATATATATATATATATATATATATATGAGTTATATATATATATATATATATATATATATATATATATATATATATATATATACGTATATATATATATATATAATATATATTGAATCTAAGAGCAAATAGTGATTTATCAACGATAACAACAACAACAACATTAAAACACATATATATAGCAGCATATATATATATATATATAGCATATATATAGTATATATATATATATATATATATATATATATATATATATATATATATATATATATATATATATATATATATATATATATATATATATATATGAATATATATATATATATATGAATGAAGCGGCGCAATGAAAACGCGAGCGTTTCACGATAAATGCGAAAACGGTTAAACACCCAACCCAGAGTGTCGAACGCAGCGATG
>JABUQX010027641.1:25000-29855 GCA_015478945.1 Trachelipus rathkii | reverse complement strand
ACGCTCTACTATTTATCACCTGAGGTGCTAAAGTTGCAGGTTCTTCTCACTTTGATAGGCTCATGGTCAGGAAGGATCTTCCTCCTTGGAGTTGTTTATTACCTAATGGATGGTCATTTTAGTCATTCTTATCATTATTCTTTTCTGAATTTTCTACTGAATAATAGTGCAAGTCCTTCCCCTCCAACATTTTGTTCATTCAATTCCTTGTTTTGCAGTCTAGAGTTCATGTTTTTTTGATTTGCTTTCATTATTCCTAATTACAACTTCCCTATCATTTTTGACATGGTTGAGGCATAGGGTCTTATAGTTGTGGATCCACAAAAAAGAATAAAATAAACAGTAGTCATTTACTTTCTTCCAAATTCCCCAGAAGGTGTTATCTTTACTTACTGAATTTTTATCTTTACGTACAAAATAAGGAGAGATGTTCGTTGTCCTTCCCAGTGACGTAGTTAATGTTGTTCTTGGCAGGTGGCTCAAACTACTGTTTAAGTGTTCCTCCGCTTTTATAATTTAATATTTCTGAACTTTGATTATTTGTTCAGTTAAGTTATGTTGTTGATGTGGAAGAGTTGAAAGGTTAATTTATGGACCAACGTGGCATTTCTTTTCCTTCTCGAGATTGAGAGTTGTAAGCTTTTACTACATTTTCTTTGGAGAGACAGAAATATTTGCTCTTGTTAAGTTGGTTTTCTTTGTTAAAGTTCATAGACAGAATTGTTATCAGTGGTGGTAGATCCTTCGAATGGGATTTTCAGAGAAGATAAATTTAATATGTTTTTTAAGTGACTTGATGGATTCGGTTTGTTAACATCTTTATCTTTTGTAAAACTACGTCTCATCATGAACCTGAGGAAAAACATGAACTATGACTCTTTCTCTACTGATTTAATGGCAATTTCTTTTGATGGAAATCCCAAATTTTGATTGTAAAATTGCTAGTTGCTATGTTTTATTGAGTACACAGTTAGATTCTATGCCAAGCGGAAGTGTTGTTTTCCCTTACAGTGGAAATTCAAAGAAGTACAATCATATGTCAGAGTTAAGTTGGTTTTCCACAACAGGTGGAATTCAAAGTGTGTACAATATTAATAGATTTGAATCATTAGTTCTCCCGTGACGCTAACATCTACCTCATGTGCTCCCTGTAGGTTGCAAATTCAATTTATCTAGGAAGTTAAATTTGGTCCCGTGAATTTTCAGAAGAAAATTTCATTTGGTGATACTTTATTCATTACAGGAAAAATGGTTTCTGCCTCACATATTTTAGCTTTTCTTTTCTACCTCTTTATAGGGTACGTTAATTTAGAGCGTTGAAATCCTCGATCAAGCATTTTGGTTCAGCTATTGTATTGATTTTCGGGTACATTTTGGTAAACATTGATATCTTATGTCTGCGGCATTGAAGTAAGGGTTCTTCCTGAAAATAATAAATAAATAAAAATGGCAAGTATAAAACTTAAAAGTAGTTTCAATACCAAAATCATTTTACTACCACTGAAAAATAACTAAGGAAAACAAAAAAATTAATTAAAATAAAATAAAATAATTTACTAGACAATTACAAATGGATAAAAATTAAATTACACCCACGCCTTAATTAATATATAGAACTATATATATATATATATATATATATATATATATAATATATATATATAAATTAAATATAAAATATATTACATATGTTTAAATATATAATAATACAAGACATATATAATTAATAATTTAGAACTATATATAATATATATATATATAATATATATATATATATTATATAAAATAAATATATAATTTAAATAAATATAAACTAGATTACAATGGTTAAAAAAAATTACACCCACGACGTCTTAATTAATATATAGAACTATATATATATCTTGTATAATATTATATATTATATATATAATATATATATATATATATATATATATATACTTACAGATACCAGGTAGGTGAAGAGTTGAACCGTTTTTGCCAGGGGCCCATTCTATATTCGGACCAGACAGTTTCACTTTTTCTGAGATAAGTTTTACTAATTGTTTTTATTTTTCTTTCTATGTCACAGAAATGGAATCAATCGTTGAATTAATTTATGTATTTAAATATTGATTACATTGTATGATTATTATATTTTAAGAAAAAGGAAGATTATTTCACCATTTAAGTTTTTGGCTTATTTTTAATTTACTTTATATATTCAAGGACTAAGTTGATGTCATGTGTTATTTTTAATAAAGGACTGACTTAACCTAAACGTATTATATAACTTTTAGACTAACTGACAGACTTACTGTCCTTCACGTCTTATTTTGAAGAACAACAAGAAACTTTAAAAGGTAATTATATACCGGGAATATCAGATTTTATAGTTGGTATAAAGATTTAGATATAGATATTTAACTCAATTTTAATTCAACGATAGAATCTTTATGAGACATGGGCTCAGATGATGAAAGCAATGATAGAAACAAAAGGAGTGAGAAGTGTCCTGTTTTTGATGGAAAGAAAGAGAAGTTTTTAGAGTGGAAAGGAAAGGTTGAAGATTGGATTTGGAGAAACAAAAATATAGACAAATATCCGGGGCTAACGATTAGAAGTGCACTATGTGGAGAACCTTGGGAGCTTGTAGGAGGTCTACCGAGAGACGAGTTAGTTTAGTTGGTAGCGATGGTGTAGATAAGATAATGAGTGTACTAGAAAAGAAATATAGTAGTGATAGAAAAAGGGAAAAGATGGATAGTATGAATGCTTTCTTCAGAATAGAAAGAGGTATTAATGAAGAAATACAAGACTTTGTATGTAGGTTTGAAGTGGCCTTAAGAAGATGCACAGCAGCTGGCATGACAGATCTAGGAGATGAACATAAAGGAGGTTTGTTGTTGGGAAGAAGCAAGTTATCAGAAAATGAGGAGAAAATAATGTTAGGAGCAATGGAAGGCGACATATCGTATAACAAAGTAACTAGCCTATTAATAGGTATTATGGGAAAGAGTTACCAGAGCCAAAATAAGGTATGGTATGGTGGAGATAGGAATAAAAATACAGAAAAGAAATTCACTTGTTATAATTGCAAGAAAGAAGGACATGTGCAAAAGTTTTGTCCAGAATATAGGAAAAACGATAAAGAATGTAGTGGATGTGGTAAGAAAGGTCATGTAGTCGATAACTGTTGGATGAAAGACAAAGAATGCTATAAATGTAAAGAAAAAGGACATTTAGCTAATGTATGTAACGAACGGAAAAAGTTAACAAAAGAGATAGTATTATTAGGAGAAAAGGGCATTGAAGAAGAGGACAATTGGGATATAATAAGTGCGATTGTTGATACAGGATGTAAGAATAGTGTCGTGGGAGAATTGTGACTAGGAGCAATCTTATCAACTCTCAATAGAGAAGAGCTGGAGAAGATAAGATGGAGGAAGTGGCGAAAAGAAAAGTAGAAAACTTATGTTTTGGGGGGAGAAGGCAAATATATTGTAATAGAAATTTTTTATACCGATAGTTTCTAGGGAATAGTAAGGCATTTTTACTGGAAAACTGAAGTAGTAGAAGAAGGCTAATATCCTTGGTTAATAGGTTACTACAGTTATCTGTTAGGACAGCTAGGTGGCATAGATAGCATTCTTGTAAATAATAATTATAGAATGTAACTATTGTAATAAACAAAAAAATACCTATAAATAAGATAACAAAGGCCAATAAGAATAAAATTAAGGAGGGAAGTAATAGGAAGAAAGTGTGGTTGAACCAAGAGTGAAAAAACTATACTTTTACTTAATTTGATGAAGGAAAAGTAGGGCAGGGAAAAAAGATTGTAAGCGGGCATTATGCAATTGTGGGTCATGTGCATATGATAAAACTTCAAACCAAATGATTTTTGGTTTAAAGCTTGGAATCCCGATCGTTAATTATCAGAGGATGTAAGAACGAAAAAAGGTGTAGAAAACTTTAAAGAAATTTGTAAGGCATGTGGACATGTAAAAAATATAAAAAAAGCCCGAAGAACCTATAGTTAGGACTTTCCTTTAGCCAAAAAAATTTCGCAACGAAAGTATTATCATGGACATAGAAGGGAAATTGGAAGGAGGAAAAGTTTTTCTAGTCATGGTCTATATCGGGCAACCCACTATTGTCAAAAGGCTAAGTGGCTAAAAGAATTAAGAAACCCTCCAGTATTTTGGAATGTGTAATGGAGAAATGGATAAGTTATTTTGGAGCCCCACAAAAGATAATAACTGATGGTGGAAGAGAATTTCAAAATGAAGAGATAATTGAATTCACAGAAAAATGGGGTATAGAAATATTATGTACAGCGAGTGAGAGTCCTTGGAGCAACGGAAAGAGTGAAAAGACAGTTGGTATTTTGAAGGAAGGAATGAGAAAATTAAAAGAAGATGGAGTTTAAGGTAGAGATTGGAATCCTAATGGGATGTGAACAGTCAAAGAATTGATAGAGTAATGAGCGGTGGATATTTCTCCCAATCAGAAAGGTTTGGGATTTACACAGGGAGGGAGAAAAACAAGATATGAACAATTTATCCGACGGAACTAGAAGAGGAAGTAGAAGAGAAAAAGTGAAGGAAACAAGGCAGAATACAAAACTGTAGTTAAAGATTGTGTGCAAGGAAAAGATGAGAGATCGGATAAGAGAGGCTTTTAAAGGAAAAAAAAGTTAGGATTACCATAGGATGAGAAGAACAAGTGGAGAACAAAAGTTTATTACACAAGAAACAAAAGAGAAGAAAAAGGAGAGAGCCCGGGAGGGGATTAATCGGAAAAAGAGATGGAAAATTTAAGTCATGTGTAAAGCATGGAGCGTTTGATCAGAGAATTCCGTTAAATAGAACAT
>JABUQX010027641.1:7500-17500 GCA_015478945.1 Trachelipus rathkii | reverse complement strand
GAATAGGACTTGGGGGAAAATTGACTAAGATAGCAGTGATGAGTGAGGTATGAATAAGAATGAAGGAATAGCAGGTGTTAAATTCCGATGAAAGCTATAGATGTAAAGTTATGTTTTTGGGAATACTAGTTATAAAGGTGTGAAACATTTGGATATTCCATGCTGCATTGAGTGTAGATATTTTTTGTTGAGGACAGAAGTGGCAATGGGAATGTACCTTGGCCGTTGGATATGAATCGTTAAAGAACCTTAATGTAAGTTTGAATTTGAAGAAGAATGAAATGACGGATAGGTGGAAGCCTGGATATTTCAACCGTTAGATGTAAGTTGATGAGAAACGCACTTGAAAAATTGGCTTAAAAGAAGAACATGAAAAAAAAATGCTTGGTGAAAGAGAAAGGAGTCAAATAGTACATTAGTTGCATATGCAATTTGGTCATCCCAGAGTTAAGGTAGGTTGTGGGACCTAATTAAAGATGCTTATGGGAATGAGATGGATAGTGAAGAAGGTAAGGAGATAAAAAGGTGTGTAGAAAAGGTGAGCGATGAGTGTGAGGTACCAGAAGACTCCAAGTAGACCTTTGGTTGGTTTTCCCCTTGCAAGGGGTTTTAATGAAACAGTGGCTATGGATTTGGTAGAAATTGAAGGTCAGAAGTTTCTTGTGTTGGTAGATTTGGGTTCTAAGTATTGTCAAACGGTTTGGATGAGAAGCAAGGATCCAAAGGAAATTGTGGAAAAAGTGTTAGAGAAATGGATTTGTATATTTGGTGCGCCCAAAAGATTTTTGAGTGATAATGGTTTGGAGTTTAAAAATGAAAAAATGAAAAGTTTGTGTGAAAGGTTCAGTATGACTCGATGGGTAACTGCAGCTGAAAGTCCGCGGAGTAATGGTCAATGTAGGGTTGTTAAAGGATTCTATGAGGAAAATGAAAGATGAAGGTGACAGTAAAAAATTATGTCTAATTTGGTCAGTGGCTATGAAGAATTGTTTATTGAATAAACCTAATCAGCTGGTATTTGGTAAGAATGTTAAGTTGCCTAATTATACTACTGAGGGGGAGGCTAGTATGGGTGTTTTGGGAGCTGAAGGGGAAATTCTTATGAAACATCTATTTGGAGGGAATTAAATCGAGTAGATTAATACATATTCAGCAGGAGGGAGATGATAGGATTATGAGGGCTATGAATGAAGGGCCTGATAAGGGAACATAAAGTAGATTTGGTTGAATCTGATGAGAATGTGTACTATAAGAAAGAAATTGATAAAGAATGGAGGGACCAAGGAAAAGTGATAGGAAGGGATGGTAAGACTGTGATAGTTAAAATTGAAGGAACATTAAGGGAAGTAGATAGAGTACATACTACACGGTTAGCAGGAGTTCCAAAGGGGAACATTTTAAATGGGGTAGATGATGGTGAGAGTGAAGACAATATAAGGACAAATGTTGATAAAAGGGGTAATGAAAGTATAGAAGGGTCTGAGTATGGGGATGAATTTGTTGAAGTTGAGTTAGTGGAGAAACTCATTCATGAGGAACAACAGGAAGTTGAGGAAGAAGTAGAAGAAAAATTGAAGATTGGAAAGAGGCATAGATGTGTTAATAAGGAAAGTAATGAGAGTATTGATGTGAAAGTGCTTAGTAGGGCTGGTAAGAGTAAGAAGTTGAGTGATTCTTACAATACCCAGGATGTAAGCAATAGTGAATGTAGCTGGATTGAATTTTGTGATTACAAGGATATTGAATGTATAAGTGAAAAAGAGGAGGTATTACTGGTGGGTAATTGGGATGATGAAAGAATGTTGAAAGCCAAACTGAAAGAAATTGATAACTGGGAAGAGAATGATGTCTTTAGAAAAGCTACAAATAGGGGTCAAAGGACTATATCTCTTAGATGGGTGATAACTGAAAAAATGAAGAAAGGAAAGGAGGTGTGTAAAGCTAGATTGGTTGCAAAAGGTTTTGAGAAAGAAGGTGATGAGTTAATAACTGAGGCGCCTACATGTTCTGGTGAGGTGTTAAGATTGTGTTTGTGTTATAAAAAAGGAAGGATGGAAATGTAATTCGACTGACATAAAATCGGCATATTTGCAAGGTGATATAATAAAAAGACATGTGTGTGATTCCTTGGAAAGAATTAAAAGAGGAAGGGTGTATCTGGGAGTTAAAGAAGACTGTATATGGTTCGAAAGACACTGCAAGGGCTTGGTACGACAAAGTGATAGCTGTGGCTGTGATTACTGAACCTGCTGGTGTGAAATGTAAGATTGAACCTGTGTTGTTTATGTGGAAGAATGGTAGTTGTTTAGATGGGATTTTGTGTACTCATGTGGATTTTTGTTTTGGCAGTTCTAAGAGGTTTATGGACACTGTTATTAAAGGTATGAAAGAAAGACTGGAAATAGGGTCGGAAGATGTACAAAGGTTTAAATATATAGGCTCATGAACAGAAAGATGGTGTATGGTTGGAACAAGATAAATATATGGAGAGTATAAGTTTTCCGTATATATAAAAAAAAAAAAACTTTTTTTGGTGAAAGGGAAATGAAGAAAAAAGAGTTAACGATATAAAGATCTTTGGTGGGTCAGATGAATTGGTTGAGTGGACAAATGAGGCCTGATTTGTGTTATAATGTGCGTGATAGAAGTAAGTTTTTTAAAGGTGGAAAAGTGGAAGAAATTAGGAAACTTATAAATGTGATTAAAAGGAGTAAAGATATTAAAATGGGAATATGGTCGAGTACGTTAGAAGGTAAGATTCAAGTGGAAATGTTTACAGATTCTTCTTATGGTATGGAAGGGAGTGTTAGTCTGCAAGTAGGGTATATTGTTGCGTTAAAGGACATAAATGGGAATAGATGTCCGATTGCTTGGAAGTCAAGATGTATGAGAAGAGTAGCAAGATCTACAATTGAGGCTGAAGCGATTGCTTTTAATGAGGGAACGCAAGCAGGTATATATGTTGAAAAATGTTGGAATAAAATTATTGGGGGTGGATGTTGTTGTGCATACAGATAGTAAAACGTTAAAGAAAGCAATATACTCGGTGATACAAGTGGTGAGTAAATGCCTTAGAATAGATATAGCTGGATCAAATGGATGATAGAATAGAGGAAGATTTCTATGATTGGCGGATGTATTTACAAAGAATCGAATAGATGTAGAAGGAATAAAAGATTATGTGGAAGGAAAAAAGGGAGGGGAGAGAAAGATATAAGAATGATTGTTTTATCTTTATTTCTTATGTTGTTTCATATGTTTGAAATTTATAGATAAGGTAATGAAACAGTATATGTAAAGTAAATCAGGTGCTCTTTTGTGCAAATTTTTTTTTATCTGCACTGAGCTCAGGACAGTGTTGTTGACTGTAAAATTAAAGTTGTGTAAATATAGTCAGAAGATATAGTTAACAAATTAACTGATAGAAAAAAAGAAAACATTTAAGTTTGGATAAATACAGAATTCCTTGAACTCTTCACTGCCTTATCTATAATGTGAGTACTTGTTTCTTTTGTTGTGTTAGGCTAGCATATTTATTTAGACAAAAATAATACAATAATTACAAATATAATAAGTAAGATTAATACTACTTTTTTAAAATTAATTATAAAGTTCATAATTTAGAGCGGGTTTTCTTTTTTCTTCTCTAAGTAAAAATATTAAGATGATCAGACATTTGCTATACTAATGTCAATATTCAGTCTCTGTTTTCTTATAAGGGACTTCGCCAATCCAAGATTACAAAATTCTTTCTTTTTATGCAAAATCTTAAACAATACACGGTTTCTTTGTTGTGTGACTTTGCATGATCCACCTGCACATGTTGCATACTTTTATTGCAAGAGAATTGGCACACGATGTTGGTACACTCACCAGCAGATAGTACACCATGAACACTAAAACAAGATAAATTATCTTATTCATAACTTAAGCTTTCTTCTTGTTTTAGTACTCGTGGTGTACCATCTGCTGGTGAGTGTACCAACTTTGTGTGCCAATTCTCTTGCAATGAAAGTGGATGTAATGCTGTTGGGGGGGGGGTCCTTCTGCCAGACCCTCAATGAGTAAATTGTAGCCAGACACACCAGTATTTTATTTTGGTCATTGTTGCATTACCAAATTTGTGTATGTAAAGAAGAGTGATAGTATGCACGTATAAAATCCTGTTCCAAGGCATCCCAAACCCTATGCTAAACCCCCTTCTCAATTTATCTTTTAATTTTATATAGATAATGAAATAATATTAAATATGGTTATAGGGAACTTAAAAAAACTGGTTAACTCGCCCAAGAGTTCAAAGAATTAACTGAACAAGCGCTATTCTTTATCCTTACTTCCTGGATCCATAAAGTGGGGACATGGCAAACATTTGTTATAAAATTATCAATAATGCCTTACCAAAATTTACATAATAAAACTACTTGACTTCGGGATTAAGAGAGAGAGAGAGATTTGCGCATTAACGTTTCTAAAGCTAAACCATTATCTACATTCCAAGCTAGACTTGAAGCCTTTTATTATGATTAGAAAATTGATTTTTCCTATTTAGTTGCTATCTATCTTATTGTAAAAGGTAAAGCCAACTTAAAGTAAGCTCTATATGCCAGTGTCATAAAAGGCAATGGTCTTTCAATAAATAATGTTATATATCGGTAATTTCAATCGGCGAAGGTATCCTTCTAATAAATGCTACACATCTAGTAGCTTGATGTCAACAAGGATGGCTTTATTTAATAGTTGGGCAAAAATTGTTTAGGAATGTATAGCATATAAATGGTTTTCATTGAAGAAACTCGAAAGATTACGGTAAATGTAACACAGGGTCTTCTGTAGTTGAGATAGAATGGATTATAGAAAAAGATGAAGATTTATAAATAAGAGCTGTGCCTTATCTTATTTTTTATTTTTTTTTTAATCTGAATTGAAAATTGAGTATTATAAATACAAGTGCGCTAGGGTCCTACATGAGAGTATGTTGTTACCTGTGTTAATGTATAGTAGTGAGACTATGGTCTGGAATAAGAGGTACCGTATAGATCTAAAGTTCAATGTGTTCAGATGGACAATCTTAGGGGCGTGTTAGGTGTGAGAAGAATTGATAAAATGAGGAATGAACGTATTAGAGAGTTGTGTGGTGTGAAGAAAGGGATAAATGAGAGAATAAATGAAAGTACATTGAGATGGTTTGGTCATGGAAGATGAGTATGATAGTTGGTTGGTTAAGCGGATGTATAGTGGTAAGTGTGTTGGGAATCGACCGGATGGGAGACAGAAGAAAAAGTGGATTGAGTCAGCAAAGGAATGTCTGGAGGAGAGAAATGTGAGTTTGGCAGAGGCGAGAAGAAAGGTGCATGATAGGAAAGAATGGCGGGGTTTTATGAGGGGGTATGGTTGTGGCCCACCTGGGTCAAGGGATGAACCCTACACTGACGATATGCCGTAGTGAGGGTCCGTCGCGGTCCCGTGGAGGATTTTCTCACACAAAAGGATAATAGTTCTCAAATAAATATGCAGTTTACTACTACGACGACTTTTCGACTTGTCATATTCTTCTACTACTTTCCTTTTCCGATGCATGTCACGCACCTTACCCCCAGTTTTGGGGGGGAAAAAAAGGAAGATAATGATGATGAAATATAAGATGCCTTCAGTTTATGACGGTTCCCTTTTGCTCAACTCACAGTAATGCTAGTTGAAATACCTGCCTAAATATAAAATCGTCAAAAAAATCAAAACCTAAAATATTTTTGCTTATAAAATAGCCTGTATAAATCAAAACTATTGCAATAGTATTACATATTGTCATTGCATGGTGACACCATTGCACCACAAACATGATTTGCTCTGGATTGTTAACTCTCTGTTCATTATTGTGTGGTTTTCACAAACAGTGGAATCAAAGAGATACAATTAATAAGATTTGAATCATTAGTTCTCCCAAGATCTAACTCTTACCTCATGTTCTGTAGGCTGCAAATCAATTTTATCTGAAGTAATTTTCGGTGAATTTTCAGAAACTTCCTTTGGCATTTCTTCACCATTACAGGAAAATGGTTCTTTTTCATTATTATTAGTTTCATTTTCTTCTACTGTTAGGGGTAAATTTAGAGTTGAAACCGATTCACATTTCTCAGTTTTAATTGGTTTTCGGGCTATATTAGGTAACATTCTTATCTTATTTCTGCGCATTGAAGCTAAAGGTTTCTTCTGAAAATAATAAATAAATATAAATAGCAGTCATAAAACTTGAACATAGTTTCAATACAAAATCATTTACCTAAACTGAAATTAAGGATAATAAAAAAAAAAAAAATAATAAATAATTCCTACAAATCAAATGGATTAAAGTACATAGTTACTCCTTGATATATATTATTATTATTATTATTATTATTATTATTATTATTATTATTATTATTATTATTATTATTATTATTATTATTATTATTATTTTTATTATTATTATCTTCCTTCTTCCTAAGGTGTGACATGCATCGGAAAAAGAAAAGTAGTAGAAAAATATGACAAGTCGAAAAGAAAGCCCAGCCTTACCGCCCCCTCTATACCTATTATTGAGAACTCGTCGCAGTCAGAAAATCCACCCTAGAGCTTCATGGGACCGCGACGGACCCTCACTATGGCATAACGTCAAGTGTAGGGTTCATAGGTAAAAAGGGGGCGGTAAAGTTTGGCTTTCTTTTCGACTTGTGTCATATTCTTCTACTACTTTTCTGTTTCCGGTGAATGTCACGCATCTTACTCCCAGTCTTGGGGAAAGAAGGTGGATGATGATGATGATGATGATTTATAAAATCAGGGTTGAAGAGTCAGTAATTTTTTTAACTAGTTCTAACTTCATCATTTTAAAACACCCAACTACGATTCCACCATTTTAAAATTTCTTAGCTCCAACTTTAACACTTTCATTTTAAAATTATGTGGATCTGGTTTGAGCTTCGGCTCTGAACCCCTGTAAAAAAAATTCTTTCATCAGGCTTTGACTTCACCCTGTGGCGTCTGGGGCAGAAGGCTGCTAGCTTCACCGATGACTCCTAAGCAGCCTCCGGGAAGAAACGCCACTTTATCGTGACAACGCTCACTCTCTTCAACATCTAATATTCTTCAATTGAAGGTGGTGGTTATTCAAGACCAGGAAATAACCCCTTCAAATTGGTGACCCCAGAGTGACACAGTGCCACTGGAGTGGCACAACGAACACCAGCAAGCAACCACCAAATGTGATTCCGAACACCCATCAAATCACCGAACATCCATCAAATCAAGTTTCTTCTCCTGGGCGCTGCTCTGTTCGGTCATCCTGCGCCGCCTGTACCGTACTCAAGCTTCTGCAGGTGCGGACCAACTGCCAGTAAGAGTACAGAGTGGTCGAAGCCTTCCCAGTGACCTTAATGCGCGCACACCTAGCTTTCACCTGACATCTACACGCTACTATACGACGTCCTTCCAGGTCCGGAGAGCGGAGTGTGTTCGCGGAATTGTCACTGGGGGGAGTTCTGTGGCGTCTGGGGCAGGAGGCTGCTAGCCTCACCGATGACTCCTAAGCAGCTTCGGGGAAGAAACGCCACTTTATCGTGACAACGCTCATTCTCTTCAACATCTAATATTCTTCAATTGAAGGTGGTTATTCAAGACCAGAAAATAACCCCTTCAACCCAAAGGTGAATTATGCAAGGTCACACAACAACAAAATAGTGAATTGTTTAAGATTTTGCATAAAAAGATTGAATTTTGTGATCTTGGACAGCAGAGTCCCTTCTTATAAGAAAACACAGATTGAATATTGAAATCAAATATAGGAAAATGTCCGAGCATCTTAATATTTTTACTTGAAAAGAAAGAAAGAAATAAAGACATGCTCTAAATTATGAACTTCACATTTCATTTTCATATATTTTAAACAGTGGTATTAATCTTACTCATTATATTTGTAATAATTGTATTATTTTAATTTTAGCCTCGTTGTTAAAATATAGTCATATCCAATGTGAGTGGAAGAAAGCCTGGATTGTTACAAAAATTGACAATTTTGTTTTATTCAAGAATTGTCCTGAAAATAACTAACGAAAATGTTAGGAAGGCTTTTAGGAGCTTAGAAAAAACTTGCAAATAATAATAATAATAATAATAATAATAATAATAATAATAATAATAATAATAATAATAATAATAATAATAATAATAATAATAATAATAATTGTGCAGGGTTTATTCGTAATATATATACCTATATATATATTTTTTTTTTCAGTTCTAATCAAAGCTGCAAACTTAGAAATATTCATAATATCATTCAACGAATTGAGAAACTACTGGGAAAATAAAATTTAATAAATTAAAATACATTTAAAGTATTAAAAATCAATTTAAAAATTCACCAAATTAGGCCATAATTGGCTAACTTGACAAGGTTTAATGGCAAAAATGATAGCAATCAAAAGATATCTAAAAATAGAATGATACAGTATATCAATATTCAACATATCAATATATATAGTTAAGTGTTTGGTGTAAGGCATTTGGGAGTAGAGTTATGTTAAGGTTACATTAGGTAAACGTAATTTAACCTTCCCTCCTAATATCAAACACCTTACAATATATCAAAACATTGAATTTTGATATATTGGTCTGTCTATCAATGTTCAAAGATGGTAATCTCAAATGGTTTTCAAACTTTAAATAGATAGGAATAAAAAGTGTTCCAGCATGACTAAAAAATTACCTATAAATTATCAAATTTGATTTCTCCAGCACTTTCTCAACTCCTACAACAATACTATGTATATTTCATGTCTGTAGATTTAAATAGAACCAAAAAAAAAAACAAAAACATTACTGACAAACTTTTCACAAATACAATAATAATAATATGTCAGAACTTATTTAAAAAATTAAAATAAAAGCATATAGACCTAACTAGGTAAGTTAACTAGGAACAATAAATTACCAGTACTTTAGCCTCACTTAACAATAGGGAAAAAGTAGAATATATACCTAAGTAATATATTTACTTTCTTTTTTTTTAATCTGAATTAAAAATTGAGTATTATAAATACAAGATGCCTTGAGTTTATGACGGTTCCCTTTTGCTCAACTCACAATAATGCTAGTTGAAATACCTGCCCAAATATAAAATCGTCAAAAAAATCAAAACCTAAAATATTTTTGTTTATAAAATAGCCTGTATAAATAAAAACTATTGCAATAGTATTACATATTGTCATTGCATGGTGACACCATTGCACCGCAAACATTATTTGCTCTGGACTGTTTACCCTCTGTTCATTATTGTGTGGTTTTCACTAACTGTGGAATCAAAGAGGTACAATTAATAAGATTTGAAACATTAGTTCTCCCTAGATCTAACTCTTACCTCATGTTCTGTAGGTTGTATATCAACTTTATCTGAAGTAATTATGGGTGAATTTTCAGAAATTTCCTTTGGCATTTCTTCACCATAACAGGAAAATGGTTCTTTTTCATTATTATTAGTTTCCTTTTCTTCTACTGTTAGGGGTAAATTTAGGGTTGAAACCGATTCACATTTCTCAGTTTTAATTGGTTTTCGGGCTACATTAGGTAACATTCTTATCTTATTTCTGCGCATTGAAGCTAAAGGTTTCTTCTGAAAATAATAAATAAATATAAATATCAGTCATAAAACTTGAACATAGTTTCAATACAAAATCATTTACTTTGTGGCATCATTAGTACCAAGTAAAGTATTAGTGGACTCGCTACTTCTATTTATCGCAATCCCACTAATACATTACTTGGGACTAATTTCTTTATTTCTATCTCCTTTAATCATAAAATTGCGGGTCTAAGGTCCCGCATACACAAGCCTTTGTTATTTGTTCTGATTGGAAATTTTTCCATGAAGAAATCACCTTCTCCATAAATTTTCTAGCTTTAGCCTTTATCCCTCTAACCTTTTTGATAAACTTGTTTACTTGTTTCTCGATAACACTTATCGCCCTAA
>JABUQX010027641.1:0-2500 GCA_015478945.1 Trachelipus rathkii | reverse complement strand
GAGTAAAATGGTGTCAATGATGATTGGTTTAGGATTAATAGCGGAGTGAGACAGGGTTGTGTTATGTCTCCTTGGTTATTCAATTTGTATATGGATGGGGTTATGAAAGAATTCAGGTGGGGATGGCAGAAATGGTGTTAGAATGATGGAGAATGGAGATGAGTGGAGAGTGGTGCCCTACCTATTATATGGTGGATGATTTGGTTCTGTGGTGAATCTGTACAAAGATAGTTTGTATAGGTCATGTGGTGAGATTCTTGGTGCAAGAAAAATGAGTAAATGTGAGGCAGTGTTGGTGAATGAGCATATAACCCCAGGTAAATGTGCTGAGCAAAGTATGTTTTGAAAGGTGGCCCATTAAACATGTGTATGTGTTACTATGGAAACGGATGATGGAGTGGTAGGAAAGTTGTGAATGGCAGAAGGTTGCTGGGTAAATTAAATCAAGCAGAAAGGACTAAGTCTGAGTGCTAGAGTTCACATGGGTATGTTAAGCACAATAGTGTTATTGTATGGTAGTGAGATCATGGTCTGGAATAAGAAGTATAGATCTAAAGTTCAATGTGTTCAGATGGACAATCTTAGGGGCTTGCTAGGTGTGAGAAGAATTGATAAAATGAAGAATGAACGTATTAGAGAGTTGTATAGTGTGAAGAGATAAATGAGAATCAATGAAAGTATGTTGAGATGGTTTGGTCAGCGTGGAAAGGATGAATGATAGTCGGTTGGTTAAGCGGATGTATAGTGAGAGTGTGTTGGGAACCGACCGACCGGCTGGGAGACCCAAGAGAAAGTGGATTGAGTCGGTGAACGAATGTCTGAAGGAGAAATGTGAGTTTGGCAGAGGCGAGAATAAAGGGCATTGATAGAGAGAATGGTGGCTTTCCGTCTCATTCCTGTGGCCCACCTGGGATGAACCCTTACATTGATGATTTACCATAGTGAGGGTCCTCGCCGTCCCATGATGCTCTAGGGTGGATTTTCTGTCTGTGGCGAGTTCTTTCCTGATTGATGGTACAGAGGGGACGGTAAGGCTGGGCCTTTCGACGTTTGTCATGTTCTCTTACTGCTTTTCTTTCGATGTTTGTAGCGCCCCTTACTCCCAATCTTGGGGGCAAAGAGGAAGCTGAAGGAAGAAGAAAGAAAGAAAGAAAGAAAGATATATATATATATATATATATATATATATATATATATATATATATATATATAATATAAAGTATATATATATATATATATATATAGATATATATATATATATATATATATATATATATATTAAAGCAAAATTAAAGAAAGAAGAAGAAAAGATAGGCCATTTTTATAAAGGGTGAAGCCGCATTCCTCGAAGCTTCATCAGTCATTGAAGAAATTTTTGCAATTCTCTGTCTATGGGCAAAATTGAAAACCCTTTCTATCAAATCTGCATTTCGTGGAATGATGTTGATACAAACCAAAACTCAACTACCAATACTAGACTTTGCAGCAAACATAAACATTCTTGAACTAAACATAAATAGTAATTGTCTTGGAGACCTCATATCACATCGGTTGCTAAAATGGCCTCAAAGAAGCTGGGAATTCCGTTCAGAGATTGTGTGAATTTTTTCCTTCTGCTCAAATATTCCAGTTATATAGTAAGGGTCTTATTCGCCCCTGTATGGAATACTGTTCTCACATTTGGGGTGGATCCGGTTCCACCTCCTTGGATAGGCAGAGTTGAATCTTAGCGCCAAGAGGCCATAAACTGTCCTGTATACTTCTGACTCCCTTGACCCTTTCTTTCTAAGTAGACGTGATCTGAGTTCTATGCTCGAGAGAGAGAATTGACTCTCGCATTCACCACTGCGTCATTCATAACACGGGGTAAGAGGTGCCTTGTTCACATGAAAATTGTGTGAATATTGAACACTCAAGGATCATTGTGGTGTCTCCTTCTTCCAGTCACATCTGTTTTGTGGAACTCCTTGCCTTCTTCTATTTTCACTGCAATATTCAATCTCCCCTATTTAAGTCCGCCTGCGCCCCACTCCAGGAGGGAATTCATGCGCAGTGGGCGGGAAAGCAAGGGCTTACTTTCCATTTATTTCACTTTGTTTATCTTTTTGTAATTTTTTTTTACTATTTATTTATTTTTTGCCCCCTCCTTTGAAAAGGGCTTGCTCAGTTGGTATCATATATATATATATATATATATATATATATATATATATATATATATATTAATATATATATATATATATATATATATAAATATATATATATATATATATATATATATATATATATATATATATATATATATATATATATATATATATATATATATATATATATAAATATATATATGGTATATATATATATATATATATATATATATATATATATATATATATATATATATATATATATATATATATATATATATATATATATTAGTTGGCGATGTTATAAAAGAGAGAACATTTTTATTTGGGTAAACTATTTTAAATTGTCGAGC
>JABUQX010027640.1:15000-20000 GCA_015478945.1 Trachelipus rathkii | reverse complement strand
ATTTCTCTTCCTAGTTGACTTTTTATATTAATACTGCCTGTACCATTTATAAAAGTTTCAGAAGAGTCTGCTAACCTAATTTTCTTATCTTTAGTAGTACTTAATTCAGTAAAATACTTATCTTTTGAACACATATGCGCAGTTGATCCGCTATCTAAACACCATTTCACGGAGACATTTTCATCGGTGCTCGCAGATAAAACCACGTGATTGCTATTTTCTTCAGGTTCGTTTCTTGACAATTTAGTTCTACATTTCGATGCTATATGCCCAAATAAGTTACATTTGTAACATCTGACATGTGATTTCCACATAGGTCGCTTTTTCGTGACTATTTTTCTTAAAATTTGTCTTCGTGGTTGCCATAGCATCCATCTTAGTATTAGTAGAATCTTGATGTCTAATCTTACTCTCTTCCATAATTTTCACTCGTAAGATTTCGACGTCAGGCAATTCGTCTCGACTTTCCATTGCGCATCTGAAGTTACTGTATTCATCAGGCAAACTATATAATAATAGTATACTCAACATATCACCATGAATATCAATTTTCAACTCACGCAATTTACTCACGGCGTCGAAGAAACTATCCAAGTAACCTTTTACATCTTCATCGGCTTTTAGCTTACTCAGAGTTAGTTGTTTAAGCAACATTGCCTTACGCGCAGGATTCTTTGATTGATAAATACCTTTTAATTTTTCCCAAACTTGATTTGAAGATTTACAATCTTTAATTTGTTTCAACTCTGATGGGTGAATTATAAGTATTAATTCTGACTTAGCTTTACGATCGAACGAATCCCATTGTGTAGCTTCTGATGAATTTTCTGGTCTTTTCTTTTCATCGCTGACGTATTCCCATAAATCGCTTCTAATTAATAAAGCTTGTGCTTGAATACACCAAGTATCATAATTATCCTTTCGTAGGGGTTCGATACGTATTCCTGTAGAACTTGCCATGATACAGTTTTATTTCTGTATCCGATGTTTGTTTTAGTATCGTAACTTAACTTGATCAATCTTTAAGTAGCAACGAAGTAGCAATGAAGTAGCAAAGCAGCAACGTAGTAATTTAGTAACTAACTAACTACGCTCTGCTACCATGCTAGAAGTCCAAATATCGTAGCTCACTTTGCATACCCAATCGCTAAATAACATAGAAGGGGTTACGAATACTTTAGTTACAAACACCATTTAATATGTACAAACACATAATAACACAAGTCCATTATTAGATTGGAATAGCAAGTAAGTATATTAAAAAGGTAAAATAGAATACAATGATATGAACAATACAATCTTAGATATAACCTTCGGAGGTACCAACTCTTCTGCATAACGACGATGTGTAATCCAGTCATGATGACGTACTCTTCAACACCCCCTCTCGGCATATGACGATGACACATTCGCAATGTTCTTCAATCCTAGTCCTTTGCAACATAAATGATTCTCATCTTTTTCTTCTTTATCACCATCTTTTGAAGCAGGTCGATAGATTTTCTTTGGACGTCCACGTTGACCTGTTCGCATTATCTTCGGTCTCCCTCGTCCTCGAAGTAGCAATGAAGTAAGTAGCAAAGCAGCAACGTAGTAATTTAGTAACTAACTAACTACGCTCTGCTACCATGCTAGAAGTCCAAATATCGTAGTTCACTTTGCATACCCAATCGCTAAATAACATAGAAGGGGTTACGAATACTTTAGTTACAAACACCATTTAATATGTACAAACACATAATAACACAAGTCCATTATTAGATTGGAATAGCAAGTAAGTATATTAAAAAGGTAAAATAGAATATAATGATATGAATCATACAATCTTAGATATAACCTTCGGAGGTACCAACTCTTCTGCATAACGACGATGTGTAATCCAGTCATGATGACGTACTCTTCAACAATATATATATATATATATATATATATATATATATATATATATACATATTGTATAATATATATATAGATATAATATATATATATATATAAAAATAAAAAATAATATATATATATATATATTATATAAAGCACTTTATCTTTAAAAAGGAAAGTTACATAAAGTGACATAATATCGACAATCGCAGAACTCTGGCCATGCAGCGCGCGAGCCAAGATGTCACGTGTTAGCTTTAACCATTCTAATAGAAAGATCCGGCAAAAAGTTTCCATACCGAAGTGTAGCTTTTTTTTATCATGTTAATTTATAGATATTGTAATTTTGTTTAATGTTTTTTTTATATTTTTTAAGTATTGATTTCAATACAGAATTAGCCACGACAGGTTCCACATACCCCATCGTCACCCGCTGAAGGCCGAGAGACCCTAACTCTTTCCATCTTTGCTATTTAATCTTGGGTATTCCTTTAGTTAAAAAAAAAAAAAAAAAATTTTATTGGCAACCTTGTCGCGCTATTGCCTTGAAATAATAAAAAAAAATCGATTACATTGTTCGTTCGATATATATCGGTTAACTACCTTTTAAAGGACAAGTTCCTATATTATATATATAGGCTATATATATATATATATTAGCAATATACCATATTATATTATATATATATTATATATATATATATTATATATATACTATATATTATATATATTATATTAATATAATATTATAATATATATATATAATATATATATATATATAATATATATATATATATAATTAGTAATAATTAGCAAACCTCATAACTAAAATGAAATAAGTTTTGTTAAATAAATAAATCAGTTTGTAGTTTTATAACAGGAACAATATTTTGATATTCATGCATTGTGAATTAATATATTACTATGGAGGAGTAACGTGGTTTTATTATATAGAAAGTATATTTTTTAATCGTACTTAAAAACTTTGCAAACATCAAAAACTTTAATAAAAATGGAGTTACGTTCTCTTGTTTGCTCTAATCATAGGGTAACGATATTGTATTTTTAAAACCATATAAATAAGATACATATAATATATAGTATATATATATATATATATTTATATATATATATTTTAAATATTAATAATCTATTTTTAAATTAAATTTTAAATTAAATTTAAATATATATATTTATAATTTTTATTTTAAATATAAATTATAATAATTTTTTCAAATATTTATATATGAGGTAATATTTTTATATATATATATATACTATATATATTATATATATTATATATTATATATATATGATTTCTTTTTTTGCTTCTTGTTTCTTTAAGATAACAAAGAGACAATAACATTTTAATCTTAAAATCTAATAAAGGAATAGAATTGTTCTTATGAATAAAAGTCAGCACTATGATAAATAGGAATATCCTTTCCAAGGGTCATAATATTTATGTGAAGTTAAAGATGAGTTCTTTAAAATATCATCACAAAGATTTTGACGAAAACAAAAAAAAAACAATTCAAATAAAAACATTTCTTAAAAGCAATTCTAATTAAAAGTATTCTAATAATAAAACTATTCTAATAAACCTACTCTAAAACTCATTTATAATAAAGCCTTTCTAAAAATCTATTCTAATTAAAGAATTCTTAAAAAACAATTTTGAAAGAAGCCTCTTGGTTGCGTAATATAGTACAGTAATTACTTTTTTAAATTTAAACTCTATAATAATCGAATAATTTATAAGAATTTACTTGGTGATTCTAGTGCTCAAATTGGTTATTCCGTGCCCTGCAACAATTACGACAAATTGGACGTTGGTGGGACTATTGATCTAGAAAGATGCTTTCCTTTATGTGTGTGTGTGTGTGTGTGTGTGTGTGTGTGTGTGTGTTGTGTGGTGTGGGGGGGGGTGGGGGTGGGTGGTGTAGGTTTGTGTGTAGGTGTGTGTGTGTAGGTGTGTGTGTGTAGGTGTCATTCAGCAATTGAAGCGCTGCTTTATCTGGCAACCTTTATCATGATGGACATGAACCTCTCAGCAATCAAATGGGCAAATTAGTACAAAAATAGTTAAGGACTTAAAGAGCTACTGTAAAAATAAACCAATTATTGTGCCAACAATACCAAATATGGGATAAGCAAAAACATCAAACGATATTGGACCATTTATATTTTACACTCTAAAATATGCGAAAAGAATTAAAAAAAAAATATATATGTATAAATAAATGTAAAACGTAAATGAAGAATTAAATTATCAAATTCAAAACGAAATTTAAATTTTATATTAAAAAAAAAAGGACCATTTGTTTCGTCATTTTTACTTTTTTACTTGTTTTATTTCGCTTCCATTTGTCCTTGAGTTTGTTTAATAGAATTTTCTGCTTACTTTGTAAGTAATGCGATTTATTTTTGTCATTTTTCTTTTTCTCGACTTTTTACTTAGAATTTTGTAAGAAGAATTGCTTTTCCCACTTTATATCTTTTTTTCTTAAAAAATTCAACAAAACCTCTCTCTCTCTCTCTCTCTCTCTCTCTCTCTCTCTCTCTCTCTCTCTCTCTCTCTCTCTCTCTCTCTCTCTCTCTCTCTCTCTCTATATATATATATATATATACTATATATACTATATATAGTATATATATATATAATATATATATATTATATATTATATCTATACTATATATATATATATATAAATATTATAATATATATATATATATATATATATATTTAATATATATATATATATATATATAATATATATATATATATATAATATAATATTTATATATATATATATATATATATATTATATATATTATATAATCTCTGTCCCAAAAGTAAGTTTTACTGATTCATGAACGACTGAAGTAATGTATCTCCTCCGTGACGTATACGAATGGGTAGCTAGTTACCTAGGCTACATATCCTTACCAGTTTTAACCAGATTTATAAAATCAGTCTTGCACTACATCTGGTTATGTATGGGCGTGTGTTCTAACCTCGTTACGTTTTTTGCAACCACATCTTTTTGTGTATGGGCGTGTTTCTATCCTCTTTAAGTTTTTTTGCGATGCAGGTAAATATTGAACAACGGTACGCTATC
>JABUQX010027639.1:10000-11546 GCA_015478945.1 Trachelipus rathkii | reverse complement strand
ATATTATAATATAAATATATATATATATAATATATAATATATATATATTATATATATAATATATTATGCTTACATATATATTGTATTTATAATATAATATATAATATATATATATATATATATATATATAATATATACTTTCTGTATTTATTTGTATGTGCATTTAAAGTTTAAAAAAGCGATAATCTCTTTCAGTGCGTTATGAATTAAAGGCAGTGAACCCCGCTGGCAAGTGATGAATCCGTTCACTCACAATTCGATTGTTTCCCTCGGTACTCCATTCTCAAAGTCGTGACTACCTCATCAAGCGTCATTAGCATTCACAGTAAGAGGAAATTCTTCTTCTTCTTCTTCTTCTTCTTCTTCTTCTTCTTCTTCTTCTTCTTCTTCTTCTTCTTCTTCTTCTTCTTCTTCTTCTTCTTAAGAAGGGTTAGTATCACATAATTTCAAACTTGCAAATATAACTCTATTTTCAAAAAAGGAGATCGTAAACTCCCGAATAATTACAGACCAATTAGCTAAACTTATATACTGTAGTTGGCAAAATTTTTGAAGCAATACTAACTAATAGATTAGTTGCACATCTTGAAGATCATGGATTGCTCAAGAATTCCAAACACGGTTTTAGAAGAAATAGATCATACTTAACATAATTTACTAGAATTTTTTTTAATGTGGTTATTAACGATGTAGATAATTACAAATTTTTTGATGTCATTTATTTAGATTTTCAAAAGGCATTCGATACCGTCCCTCATCAAAGATTATTGGAAAAGATAAGAGCTCACGGTATTCGAGAAGGCTTTTAAATTGGATTAAAAATTGGTTATTGGGCGACTGTAAAGTCTTTGCTAGTCGGTGTTCTGTAGTTATGTAGTTCTGTAGTTCTTCTTCTTCTTCTTCTTCTCCTGGGTCCAATGCTTTTTATTATATATGTAAATGACATAGATGATATTTTAAGCAATATCTCGAAATTTGCTGATGACACGAAACTTGGAAATCGCATAAATTGTGAAAAAGATTATCAATCACTCCAATAGCGATTTAATAGATGAAATTGTCAAAAAACGGGCAAATGAAATTTATACCGATTAAGTAAGTTATTCATTTGGAAGTAGAAACATGAATATGATTACAAATAGCATGACTCAATTATCAAAGTTGTCAGTGAGGAAAAAGATCTAGGTATTAATTTATAAGGATTTAAAATTTTGCGAAAACAATGTGCTGAAAGCTGTTAAGAAAGCGAATAAAGCATCTAGATTTTATTCCAGAAACTTCGAAATAAAATCTAAAAGATAATAGTTCCTCTCTATAAAACATTAGTTAGACCTCATCTGGAATACGCAGTGCAGTTTTGGAGTCCATACCTCAAAAAGGACATAGAAAAAATTGAAAGAATTCAAAGAAGGGAAACCAAATTAATACCAGAATTGAGGAGTAAGTCATACGAGCAACGACTACGTGAATTGGATATACATTCTTTAGGGACAAGAAGATTGAGAGGAAAATAATAGAAGTTTTCAAAATACTAAATAATTTGACA
>JABUQX010027638.1:17500-45000 GCA_015478945.1 Trachelipus rathkii | reverse complement strand
GCAGTCCCGAATAGATAGCTAAACTCGCAATCGGAATAACTCGCTCAATCGAATTGGAAAATAAAATTACGATAACCAATCAAGACGACATATATTCCGAATTATTTCAGGAACCTGGAAGTACCGGACCCGATTTGCTCGTAGCGGGGTCGCGTAATCAGCTGGGGCCCATATATAGCTAAACAAGATTACCTGTTTAGTCATCTGGAGTGGTCGATATACAGGGGAGGGCAAGGGAGGTTGGCACTTTGTCCCCCCTTAAATAGTACTTGGCGCAAATATAAAAAAAAGAAAATTATATTATTTTTTCCCAGACGACGTTTTTAAAGGTTTATTAGTGGACATAACTTGAAAAACGAGGAATATAATCATACTCGGATATGAATAATGCAGTAGTAGATTAATTAATTACAATATGTATTATAAATAATTAAACTTCAATTTTATATATGTATACCTATAGTATATATTTATTTCTAATAACTAGGTAAATTTTTCATATATTATAGTAATTTTACTAAATCAAGCACAATGATAATAATATTTAAAAATTATAACTAATTATAACTCAAAGACTATATTAACTAATTATATATCACTATGAGATATAATTAATAAGATATTTATCTCAAAATTTCTCAAAATATATAATCATATATCACTTCAACCGTGTTTGACGCGACTCCCACCGCTAAAATTAAATTCCTCCTTAACCACCATAACTATAACTTAACTGTACTGTATATATTCTCAAAGTAAATAGTGTCATCCCCACTATTTTATAGGAAAATGATACGAATATATAACTTAGGTTAATCACATATGTACTATAAATGTTTATACCATGAAATATGTAAAAATAAATTTGGCAAGCCATTTCCGACCTCTCATGTATTTGTAAAAAGATTATGTTGTAAACTAAAGTATATTTTTACCGCCTCGACTAGCCCCCGATTTATTAATCACCTGAAATGCAGAGCGATGTTTATACAATCGTAGAAGCGGCCTGACAATAGTTTGACGTTTACAGTGGACGTAGGGCTAGAACTGCGCAAACGGGCTCTGAAAACGATGCATCGTGCGGCTTCATAGGTGTCTCGCCCGGGACTGTGCTTCGGGCTTCTTGGAAACGGCAACCGGTTAATATAAAAGTTCTACGGGGTACTATGCAAAAATGGTTTAAATTAAAGCTCTTTTTCAGTGAAAATAGATGCTTTATGAAGTGTCTTAACGTTGGTTTGAGAGATTACTCACCCATATATGATGCTTGGAAAATCTGGTTTAAGCGATGACGTTTAACTCCACAACATGGAGAGCAACTTATTTCCTACACAATAATATTTTCAAAAATTCAAATAAATTCATATTTAAGATTAAGTGATAATATCTAATGCTAATACGTTGTCAAACACACTCTCTTAAAATTTTTTGCGACCTGGTTAGGGAATCCATAAGTACAATTAATATCTAAATGTCTGCTTAATTAATAAAAATTTATGTTAAAATACATGGTTGAAGAATCTGAGGAAAAAAAGAACCTTCTTAATATTGTAAACCTCGTAGCCCAACCGATCGTTGGGTGTGGACACGCCATACAGCTCTTCTATGCGCCACCTTATCTTTTATAATCAAGCGAAAAGCAGAACTTAGTAAGGAATCAAATTGGATCGAGAAGGACAAAGTATGTAGACACAACAAACGATATGATATGGACTGAAGCGGTCTATGCAACTAAAGCTAAAAAAATTGTAAATTACCTGGGGGTAGATCTCTACAGGCAGTTTCTTGAAGTCACCTCGCTTTAGCCAGCCATATCAGGTATTTATGTATAAAGGAGGACTTAAAAGATGGTTACACATTTATTATTTAGATAAGATTTATGTACAATTTAGTCAGGGTAATATATATATATATATATATATATATATATATATATATATATATATATATATATATATATATATATATATATATATATATATATATATATATATATATATATACTATATATATATATATATATATATATATATATAAGAACTGGAAGAATAAAGGAAGAAAAAACAGAACAGAAAAATAGAACAGAACGAAATGGAGGTAATCAAAGAGAAGAGATAAGATAGTCTGGAAAATGAACAATGATGAAGAACAAGGAAGTTTAGAGGAACTGCAAGATGAAATATACGGCATAATAGACTCAGGAAGTGCAAGAACCGTGTGCGGTAATTTTTATATGGAAAGAATTTTAAGTAGATTGACTAAAGAACAAATTGAGGAAATGAACAATAAAGCTATAGAAGATCACACTGTGTTTCATTTTGGAGAAAAACAGTGTGTTAAAGGGATAAGAAGTAGATATATCTACATAATGGGAAACAAAGTGAGTATAAGAACAACAATAATAGAGGGAAACGTTCCCTGGTTGATTGGAAAAGAAACTTTAGAGAAAGTAGGAGCAGTAAGACTTTGAGAAAGGAATAATAATAGCAAAACGTTTTTCAGACTACATCATACCATGTAAAGGGAAGAATGAAAAACATCTTAAGATTTCATTGATTAAGAAACTGGAACCGCACAAGATGTGGCTTGGAATAGACAGGGAATGGTGAACCAACAAACTGCATTTACAATTCGGACATGCTAGTAGTGGAAAATTAATAGGAATTTCCAATGATGTATATAAGAATAATGAAGGGTATCAAAGATTTAAGAAGACCTTGGAAGAGAAAATAATAGAAATAGTAGGCAAGTGCGATACATGTATAAAATATAAAAGAACACCAGCTAGGCCGATAGTTGGAATGCCTATGGCAAAGCAGTTTAATGAGGTGGTGGCTCTTGATTTAGGAGAACAATAGACAAGCAATAGATTTTAATGTGGTGGATCTTGGCTCAAACGATAACATACTTCCGTGTAGATGGATACAAAAGATGAGATAACACACCCACACACAATGACAGTTCGGGGCACAAATCATTTATGGGAAGTGGCTGTTGGTACTTGGAACACCTAGGAAAATTTTATCAGACAATGGATTGGAATTCCAAAACGAGGAAATGAAAATTCTAACGGAAAAATTTGGAATCACAAGTATGATGACTCCATCAGAAAGTTCCTGGAGTAATGGAACATGCGAAAAGATGGTGGGACTGGTGAAAGGTGGAGTGAGGATATTGAGAGAGGATACTACGAAAAACTGGGATATAGCACTAATGTGGACAATAGCAGCCAGGAATTGTTTATTAATGAAAGATGGAGTATCACCGAATCAGATTGTTTTTGGAAAAAACAATTACACATCCCAGAGCATAAACAACGAGGAAATAACAATGAATGATTATGAAAACGCATACGACACACTATTGGAGAATCTCCATGCAAGAATAATACACGCACAACAAGAGACTGATAAAAGATTAAACAAAGCCTTATCCAAGCCCATAAGAGAACATCATTTGCAAGAAGCAAAAATAGGAAATCTTGTGTATTATAAAAGAAACATGGAGGTCCTGCGAGAGTCATTGGTAGTGAAACATGGGGGCACCCTACGCTAGGTGGCTAGAGTACATATCACTAGAATAAGACAAACAAGAAAGATTGAAGAAGGGAAAGAAGAAACACAAAGAGAAGAAGTTCAAGATGATAAAGTGTCTGAGTCAGAAACTTATGAATCGGAGACGGATGAAAGTGAGGAGGAGTATGATGAAGGAAGGGTAGTTATACAAGAGGAAGAAGGAGAAAATGAAGAGCAAGAAGACACAACCGAAACGGAATCGGAGACAGAAACTGAATCAGAAGAAAAGAATCAAGGAGAGGAAGAACCAGAAACACCGAAGGTGAAATTGGGGAAGTCTTATGAGATAGAGAAACAAAGGAAAAATCAAGAGTGAGAATAACCAGTACAGCCGGAAAAGCAACGAACAAAAAATGGTCAGACAACTACAACATAATAGATTTAGATCATGGAAATGAAAAATGGATAGATTTGAGAAACTTCCAAGATATAAAACAGATAGGTGATGAAATATGGTTGTTGGGAGATTTCGAAAATGGAGAGATACATAGAGCAAAAATGATGAACTTAGTGGCCCAGAAAAAGAAAGGAGTGTTACGAGCTGTACAAGAAGTGTAATCAAAAATAGGCAATACATGACTCAGATAGCAGAATCATTACATAAAAGTCGGAAAACGGAAAAAGAAAATGCAAAGCTAGACTTGTTGCTCGTGGTTTTGAGGAACAAGGAGATTTAACAACTGATTCACCGACATGTGCTAACGAATCATTAAAAATGTGTCTTGCTGTAATTCAGAAAAATGGATGGAAATGCAAAACATTATACATTAAAACAGCTTATCTACAAGGTAAATCAATAGAGAGAAAATGTGTATTTAAAACCTCCAAGAGAAGCAAAATCAAACTCCTTAGGAAATTAAAGAAAACTGTGTACGGTTTAAAAGACACCGCTAGAATATGGTACGAAAGTATCATGGACATAAAATCACTTGAAGGAAAAAAGAGTAAGTTGGAACCAACTATAGTGTATTGGAGAAAAAACAGCAGAATCATCGGCCGCATGTGCATACATGTAGACGATATTTGCTATGGAGGGATAATGAGTTTGAAGAAAAGATAATTTTGGAACTAAAAAAGAAATAGGAAAAGAAAGTGAAAGGAAATTTTGTTACATTGGCTTGAACGTGGATCAACGAAGTGAGGAAATTATCCTTGAGCAAAACTCCTATGTAAGAAACATTAAAGTACCCGAGAAAAAAAGATTTAAGGAAGAGAGAATATTAAATAAAGCAGAACAAACAGAATACAGATCATTGTTGACAATTAAATTGGATATGCTCAACACATACTACTCAGACCAGATTACAATAGTTTACAAATCTGTTCAGTTGAAAGAACTAACGAATGTAAAACAGCAACAACAAGGGATATGAAAAAAAGTAATGAAAAATTATGAACCGAACAAGTAAAAGAAAGGAAAACCAGATAATCCTTCCTACCCTTAAGGGAAGAACAAAAATGGAAATTTTTTCAGATGGTATAAAATAACGTGGGAAATGGACAATCTCAAATTGGCGTACTTAATAAGTAAGTAGATGAATTCAACAACAGGAGTCCTTTATATTGGAAATCAAAGGTGGCAAAAAGAGTAGAGCAGAGGCATTGGGTTTAGGTGAGGCTGCAGATGCTGGCATATATCTGAAAGCCTTATGGGAAGAAGTAAATGAAGGAAAAACTACCAATATTGATTGAAAACGGATTGTCAAAGCCTTGAAAGAGCACTACACTCCAAACATCCTCTCGCACAGTATTCAATAAATCTCAAGGACTTAAGAACTAGATATTATGGCAATATATTAACACTGTGGTATACTCGAGTAACAACGTAGTATTATCACTAAACAACAACATGGTATACTAAACTAACAACGTCGACAAATCACAGACATTTTGACAAAAGAGGGTGTTAAAGACAACGCAACAAAAACTACTACTAAACTGTAAAAAATTGTTAACAAGTTCCACGTTAATTATGTAAGACATACTATTTACACTTATCCAAGAGTACTAAATCGTAACACACCAAGACAAACAACAAGACTAAAGGAAAAATGAAAAATGGAATAGAAAAAAAGAAAAAAGAAAAAAAATAGTACTGAGTTTGATAATTATTTTATGTCTGTAGTTAGAAGAAAAAGTATATGTACCGCCGTAGTGGTTAGATATGTATTATTAAATTACACTTAATAATAATGAAATTAATAAATAACTACTATAATATCTACAATTAACATCAGGATCATCCTACAGCATCATAGTCACTCACTCACCTCTAGTATAATATATAGATATATATATATATATATACTATATATACTATATATATATTATATATTATATAATATTATAGATATATATAATATATATATTAACTATATATTGAGTATAGGTTTCAGAGAAGATAGTGAGAGTGTAATTTGAAGTATAGAATTAGAGTCGCAGGCTTTCATATATAACGCCCTTTGTTATCATTTTTTTTAAAAACATTGATGGTGGAATTTATACATGTTTTTCAATAACAGATAACATCCGAAGATCATGGAAGAAGAAAATACAAAATAATTGATATAAAGTAGAGACAATGGAAGATTACAAAGATAATAGGAAAGTACAAAGAATATATAGGTTCGTCAACCATACAGAAATTATATCATCCACATATTTGGAAAATTATTCATAATACATCATCATCTTAGAAATAAAATCATACCTCCAATAAAAGAGAAGATATACCACCTCATATCACCCTGAGGTAAGTTATAACCAATTAATCAATATAATGTATATATATATATATATATTATATATATACTATAATATTATATATATTATATAATATATATATTACTATTAATATATATATTATAATAATATACTATATATATATACTCACTATCATATATATATATATATATATATATAGTCAGAAATGTCAATGTCAAATACAGTTAATCAATAACCTTATATCATAGAAGTGGAAGATACACCCTGGATTATTAAGCTGTAGCACTGATGAATAAAGTTATAATATGAACTTGATCAATCACTAAAGGCCTGGTTCTAGGCCTGTGGCAAAGCCCTGTTAAACGTCTACTCCTAAACCCTTTCAAATCCTGTATCAAAACCAGTTGCTTAAAAGAAAATCTTTAAAAAAATTAAGGATTCCTTCATATTAACTACATTAAAAATTAAGTTCATTATTCACACAAATCCCCCCCCCCCTTTCCTTTAAATGAAGTCTACTTATCTAAAACACAAATCCCAACTTAAAATAAGTCTATTTACCTAAAACACAAATCCCACCTTAAATTTAGTTTACTTACTATTATACAGGTGGAAAATCCAAGCGGGGTTAAGGTGGACAAATTACCCACTTAAATATACGATAAATGCTTTTAGTAATTTGAAAACTTCAAATTATTACAGTGTCACTTGGAGAGAGAATGTGACTTATGTGATGGCCTGAAGGCTTGCATGTTCAAAAAGTCTCTTTACAGTGCCCCCAATACAATCACATTGGTCTCTTGCCATGACTGGTGGCAAAGAAATGCCACTGCCAAAAAAGACCAAAGTCGTCTTTGTGGTGAAATAAGTTTGAGAAACTTTGGCAATTTGGCACTCTTGATATTGTTGGAAGTTTCCTTTTAACAAAATCTAACATCTTTGAGATGAAGGCATGAATGGCAAAGGTGTCGTGCCTCAAACAATCTGAGATGACGCATAGGCTCAACGATCCTAGCTCGCCTCAATCTTTGAAATAAACTACAAATGGGTGAAGGGTGGCTTGGGCTTTGTTCCAGTGAAAACCCTGCACAGTGTCTTGAATAGCAAAACTATAGTTCTCAGCAGTCAAGAAGGATGAGCACTTCACCTGTTGACAAATTTTACTTCAGCTCACAGATATTTTGCCTGAGCTTAGGCTATAATGTGGTGCTCTCAGAGATTATCAAAAGCATCACAAAAGGCTTTATCTATGAATTTCTGAGTAAACAACCTTACCCATTTCATTTCCAACTGTTTAAACAATATTTCATCATTCAATTCAGTCTTCTGATTTTTAAAAAAAAAAATTTGAAATATGTCTCTAAAACATCATTCCAAGGGCGGTCATCATAGATCTGCAACATGCAGTCTCTGCTTTCAGTGCTACACACCATATTTTCAAGTATATCCTTACGTGTTTCAGTCCCAGGAAAAGCTGCTATCATGAGTTGGACATTCTGGTACATCTGACAAACACATACTGATTGCATACCAGAGGCAATTACTACCTTCACGAAGTGGGACGTTGTTAAGGAGAGTATGGGAATTACGTGGAGGGCATTTAGAAGGAGATCCCAGCGATAATTTGGGGGATTATTCTGACCACCCTCGAAACAGCAGGAAATGAAATAATGTAATAATTAAAATAATTTCCAATAACGATATGATAGAATAATAAATAAATACAAAAAAAAAAACAGAAAACTAACCGAGTTGTCTTCTTAATTGGATGGACATCTGCATAACTGAAGTTCCGGATAGGGGTAAAGCTAAGCTTTAATCTATCGAAGAGTATTGGAAGGACCAGATCATCCGGTCCGTTGTCTCCGTCCGAGTAAATTTAAAGATATTCAGAAATACCTAGTCGAATCTTGTAACCAAGATGTAGGGAAACGGTGATTTAAACAATGGGAGGAATAAATGAAAGAGGGTGAAATACAACGATTATTTGGTATAGGATTATATGTACAGAAAATGGGAGATAGTGAGTTATCTCACAATTGAGTAGATTCAATCTACAGTTTATACTTTCGGTTTAAAAACTGAATTAGAGATATTAGTGATCTTCACAGCAACACATCTTTCTTACCGGGACACATTCTTGTGAATTCATCATTCTGATAATGAGCAAATATCCTCTGACAAGAGCCAATTCTTCTTAGCTGGTAGGTACATCAGCTAGTATGCCATTGTTTTCCTTAAATTTCCTGGCACGCTTTACTAAGTAAATGCTGACACTAAATTCCTACCCATTCTTTCAGGTGCTAAAGTAAGAAACTATTTTCTTACTGCCACTTGAGGCAACCCTATGAATGATCAGCAGAGATTCTATAAAAAAAAAAAACGCAATATACCCAACCAATAAATCAACGATGACTCATTACTATAATATGTTCTACAGAACAAAATGAAAAACTGGAGAGCTCTTGCCTAACCCAAGTACATATTACTGAGACACTGAAAAGCACATTCAATGATTAAAGCTTCATGTTTTAAAAATATATATTAGCTTTTGAAAAAACCATAAGTGTCACTTACTTGTAATATGCTTCCTGTGAACTGAGAAAGGGTCAGCATATAATACTTCCGTAGACTGATTAACGTGTCAGATATACCTTTTTCAGATGAATGCACCTATATGATATATTATATTATATATATATATATATATATATATAATATAATATATCTATATATATATATATTATATATATAATATATATATTATATATATTATATATATATATATATATATATATATATTCCTGAAATGAAAAAAAGGATAATTAATTAATATCTTCGTCATTCTGTGTTCAGTATATATGTTTATTTGTTGAAAATAGGATTTTATTTATGGTGTTATTGTTCATTAAATCTCAATTCTGTAATAAGGGAAAGTGTGAAAAAAATCCACAGAGAGTCTCTCTCTCTCTCTCTCTCTCTCTCTCTCCCTCTCATCTCTTCTCTCCTCCTCTCTTTCTCAATCGTCTCTTCTCTCCTCCCTCCCTTCCCTCCTCCCTCTCCTCCCTCCCTCCCCTCCCCCCCTCCCTCTTTCCCTCCGTCCCTTCCCTCCTTCCCTCCCGCACCTCCCTCCCCCCCTCTCCCTCCCTTCCCCTCCTCTCCTCCCTCCCTCCTTCCTCCGCCCTAACCTATCATGCTTTGTAATTTTTCCAACACTACTCCCTCCCTCCCCTCCCCTCTCCTCTCCCCCCTCCTCTCTTTTCAGATTTTTTTTTTACACTTTTCCTTTTTCAGAATTTAGATTTAAATAAAAATAATGAATCGATCAACTTAGACAAAGGCTCGAGAAAGAACATCTACATTATATATATCATATCATATATATATATATATATATATATATATATATATATAATATAATATATATATATATATATATATATATATATATATAATATATATATATATATTGAACACAGAATGACGAGATATTAATTAATTATCCTTTTTTTCATTCAGGAAATATAATATATGATATATATATTAATATATATATATATTATATATATATATATATATAATAGACAGCATAATCTTTATGGAGTGGAGATGTGACTACCAGTTTCAAGATGGTGACAAAGTGTGCTTTCATAATGAGAAGGTGTATCTGTCACGTTACGGAAGTATTGTGCTGACCCTTTCTCAGTTCAAACGAAACATTTTTCAAGTAAGACATACTATTACCATTTCCGTTAGAGCCTTTATAGATTTTTAAAACATGAAGCTTTTTTCATTGAATGTGCTTTTCAGTGTCTCAGTAATATGTACTTGGGTTAGGCAAGAGCTCTCCAGTTTTTCATTTTGTTCTGTAGAACATATTATAGTAATGAGTCATCGTTGATTTATTGGTTGGGTATATTGCGTTTTTTTTTTTTATAGAATCTCTGCTGATCATTCATAGGGTTGCCTCAAGTGGCAGTAAGAAAATAGTTTCTTACTTTAGCACCTTTATTTCTTTTATATAGGTAAATATTATTTAAGTTCGTATATTCAAAGCATCTTCTTCTAATATTAATATAACCTTTAAGTAATAATAGTAGTATGCAGGAAATTATTTAAAAGGAAACAAGGCATAATAAAATACTAGGCGTTGAAATGGGTTTAGCTTATCCTAACCCTATACGTACTGAATTGTGGATTGTCTAATCACTAGTAGAATATGCGATTATATTATCGAAAGATTATATAAGAATTGCATTAATGGTGAAGGTATGAAGCTGAAAGTTATGAAGAGTTGGTAAGAAAACTCTTGGACAACTATCAGAAGGAAAGGCAGCTATCACTTGTTTACTAAAAGAAAATAAACTAAAATTTATATTTTAAACTACGTAAGTCTATAGATGTATTTAGCAGAAATGAATGTAACTGACATATACGAAATTTGTTCAAGTGAACTGATCACATTTTTAAGTGTGTGGGCATACATTGGCATTAATATTGTGACGAAAAGTAAGAAAATGATACGAGCAATGCAATATTGGAAATGTGACATTAGAAAAGGGCGAAAAGTTGGTTTATAAAAATTTGCGGGGTGCGGATAACTTAAGAATACCATGGGTGAGAAAGATCCGGGCCACCGAATTAAGATAATTCGGGGTCTCTCGGCCTCTAGGATGGACTAGGGGGGGACTAATCCTCCCTTCCAAGGGATGGTCTACGGATCCCCCGACGTTTTTTGTTTTGGGTAGCACAGCGGGGTTCTCGCTGACATAACGCTCCCGAGTTATGAATGTCCACCCCTTCCGAATAAGACGGCTTCGAGTAGTCGCCTAAAAAAAGGTATAACTACTCTTTTGCCAATTGTGTATATAACAAATTTGTGCACAAATCTGTGCCAATCTGATGCTGAGAGCCGTATCGTCTTAGAGCCCATATATAAACATATCTACTATATAACTATTAAATCTATATTACCCATATTATTATTATATATATGATTATAGTTATGTATAATATACATATTATATTATAATCTACTTTGTTATACCATAAGAATATATTAATCGTATTGGTATTTGTTTTATGCCATAATAAACTACCTAGCCTTGTATTCACTAAATTAAATATTAATACTTTCAGTATTTTATCATTTTCCTGGCTTCTTTTCAATATTTCAAATGTATATTTAAATATTTCGATATTTCAAATGTACTCGATCGATAGGTAAGAAAGTAAACTTTGTCCATATATATTTATATCTATATATATAACCTTAATTATATGTATATTATATAAAATATATCAAATATTATATATAATACTACTATATATCTAGAAATTAGTTTATTATAATTATACTTCTACACTCATCATATATAATTATACTATATAACTATCAAATATATTCGTAGGTATTATATATTGGTCACTATAAACTATTAAAAAGAGTTATATTTCATTTACTAATAGCACCTAATTAGTTAAAAGAAAGTATAGATTAAAATGCTGCATGATTATTATATATATGTATACATGTTTAGTTTGTTTATTTAATATTATTACTTTATATTATTAACTGGTCTGATTACGCGCCTCATACTTTAGCTGGCTACAGTAGAATAAAATCAGTGAGAAAACATATGTAGCAGAGTCGATACTCTTCAAGGGATATCATGTTCACATAAAGCTTAAATGTACATGAAGAAATTTACTCTACAAGAGGAAATAATTAACTATTTGGATGCTTTCTCGAAGCTAAAATTCTTGAGGAAGAAATCAGAGCTACTGGAAGAATTAAGCACTCTAAAATGTAGATCGAGGCTATCAATATGAGTCAACTATTTGTAACAAAAATGTAGGAAAATACGATATATATCACTCTGAGCGATAGAGTGGACTAATACACCTAATATAAAATTTAATACTAACACTTAGATATCTTTGTGATATTAAGACAACATAATAAAATGAGAACTTATATATAACTAAAAATGTCGAAGAAACAGAACAAATATTCAGACTTAATTAGAATCCAAAAGATTTTGGATTCTAGTAATGTGTATAATCTTGCAAAGTAGGCATATAGTAATATTTTATATTCTTTCATATATTATGTCTCTATATTTTAATTTACCTCTGTTTATTATATATTTAATTTATAATTGAACTAATATACTTTCGCCAAGAATAGGTTCAATTTGTAATAATTATTGAATAATTTAGATGAAATGAAATAATGGTAACATAAGGAATAAGAAAACAGCATAGCACTTAAAATAAGACGTTTTATTATTAATATAATATACGTGTATATTACTATACTCTATAATAATAAAGTTTATTTAATATATAGTTTATATTATATTTATATATATTATATTAATATATATATATTATTTATATATATATAATTTATTTTAATATACTTTTATTTTAATTTTATATAAATATATTATCACCATCTTAATGTATAATAATATATTAAATAATTGAATTTTTTCCTTTCAAACATAGAAAATTTGTAATAAATATTTCGTTCTGTCTTATTGAAGATTTACGAGAGAGGAGATTGTTTGTTGCAAAGCCTAGATATGATATTATTCTATTGCATTCTATTTTATGAGAATATCGTAAAAATGTTATTCTGCTTATATAAACTTCGCTGATCTTTTCCATCTTATTTACATTATTTGGCTCATGGAGCGACGCGATGCCTTAGGAGACAGCGAGGGGTACCTGGTCTCGGTAACAATGTTGAATTGTCAGTATAATAGAATACGTGTATATAAATTAAGGTTTGTATTACTCGATTGCTCTATATTGTACATGATACCTTACCTAAGCGAGCCACATCTACGACAATTATTCAATTGGATCCTAAATAAGTTAGTTAATGGAGATCGTAGAGAAACATAAACAGAGGGATATCCGCGGATCCAGTACCTCTAGCGATTCGCAGCACAGCATGTCCGCCAGCAGCTCTTCTAATACATTCGCGATACGTTCACACTCAAAATGCTGTGCGATTCCTCTCCCTCTCGGGTCTGACAATGATAGTTTCACTCGACATAAGCTATCTCTTTTTGTTTACATTCATGGTCCTATTCATTCATGTTTCGAGACAATTTTTCAGATTTCACTTCATTTTTATATCTATTACGGAAGCCGATTACTATGTTACTTCATTTAATCTAAACTGAAATTTTTAATGTGCTGTAAGACGGATCTTTCACTCTTACTGAGGTTCTCGGCACATACGATGACAATAATACATATTTGTAGAGGGCAGATATAATTCTTTGGAGTATATAGAAAATGAGTATGTGTTATCGAACTACAGCTGCTAAAACCGAAGCAAACTAAACATTTCAGATAATATAATCGCTCTGTGGCTTATCTTGCTTTCTTTGTCTAATGACCAACAACACATATAATTACCGAGTAAAAAAGGACTCATAATATTGTTTTCACATACTTCTCAAATGCTAGCATGAAACGACTCGTCATTTATTGACGACTAGTACGATCTAGCTCTCTGCTGCAGACTGATTTTTTATAATTTGTTTGCTCCAGTGGTGTGGATTACTATAAGCTTATGTATACTACGAACTATACTAAGTATACGAATATCTAATTCTTTGCGTGAATTCTCATGGTACGAGAGTAGAGATCGCATTGGGTTAAGCTCAATCCTTCTAAGTACATAGTCATACTCCTTAAAAACCTACATTCATTACATATAAATGCCAACTTCGGAACACCTCTCGGAACATTTCTCTGATCCCTCTCTAGATCATCTTCGTATAAACGCATAACTATTGTAGAATCTGAATAATACAGTTGAAATGTCTTGAAAGCCTCATATCTACTCGGTGTAAACATGTGATCGGTCACCAAAAAGATAAGCATGTGGGATAATTTATTATTATAATATATAGAGACATTAATTATTAATCTATATAAATTTTATTATATAAAGAATAATCAAAATAATTCCTAGAAGAAAGAGAATTTATAGTAATAATTATGATATAATGAATATATAATATTATGTTCTATTATATAAACAGTATTGGAAGTGTATAAATTGTGGTAATAATTTGAGCTATTGTTTTATACCTATTATCTACCACTGATAAATTATTAATTTTCATAGATTAACATCTATGTCATCTTATATATTTATGATGAATATGCTTTATATATGTGAATTAATTACTTCTGAGTAAATATGTCACTACTATCTCAATATCATTATATCCTATATATCTATATATTTAATCGTCATATCACTTATAAGCACCCACAGGCTATATAATTATATAATCATATATTTCATGTTGAGAGTCCGATGATAAGATAGAATAAATTTAAGTAAATCTTCACACTAAATTAAGGTATGATATAATTGATGATTACTCTAAATTACTATCACTTACTTTTGTACCTGCTTTACGAGTCTCACACTATATATTAATTATGATTAATTTAATGAAGCTATTATATAACAAGTACTATTACAACTGTGGAAAGGGTTTATTCATATATAAGTTAATATATAACAATGTTATCACATAATTTAGCCATCCCTTTACACTATTAATACTATTCCAATATATATTTTGAATATTAATTAATAGTTATTAATATTATATTTTATCATAATAATATATGATATGGATTGTAGTTTATCAGTATATTTAACTACTAAGTAGATTAATAAAGATATCATATATTCAATATTAGCTCTATTTCACATCTTTACGATAAATGAAGATGAATGGTGATGTAGCGGTATAATTATTGCCGTTTGTAAATAAATAAGTATGATACCTTAGCGATATAAACTCATTAGATTTATTTAGCATAAACATCAACCAAAATAATTAGCCTTATCGTTTCTCAATTTAGAATACAAAGTGAGTGATGAAACTATGTTAAATCACCTTACGTATTAACAATAATCAGTTGAGAACTATAATTAGAAAAGGGTGAATTTAACAAATCTCATCTACAAATCTATTTTAAATTTACTATAATCTATAAACAGTTAAATACTACATACATAAGTGCATCAACATATAGAAAATATTTGGCTAACAGAAAATTACTGACTGTATACAGCATATTATGGTGGCACCATAAGTAGTTAGGTCAAATTAATGCTTGATCTATTTGGAGCCCCCACTCGCGCAATAACAGGCGATTATTCCACTCTGCACAGCGATTGATTTGGGCGGGCACACAGCCTTCAAATAGTACCAGTTTGTGTGTTTGCTCGCCGAACTTGATGGTCCACAGGAAGTCGAGATTCGCGCATGGCCTTTAATATCTATTCCGGGATCGTTCAACATGTATGCTGTGTAACCAAACTGTCTTATCGGGACATCTCATCATACCTAAGTATAATTCAACTGCAATTTAAGGCTCACTGGTATTGCACGCAGCAGAGCGGCCTAAGGTTTAGTGCTAAATAGTAACCCTCGACTATATATTCAAGATCGATTTGTGCATATTCTGTCTAATAACCTTTGACTTCTACGAGCACAACGCGAAGTGGGCTGAAGTCGCCAGCGATCTGGACTTAAACTACCAGGTTTCGAGAAGTCTTAAATAGTAGGGATCGTTGATACCAGAGCTATGCTGCGAGACATATGTATTACTCATTGACAATATCAATGAGAGTTGATCGTAGTACGTTCACCAGTTAATGCTCGCTGTGTAAAAATATGAACTGACGTTCATGGGTTGCCAACTATCGCCCTATAATATTTCAGTGGATGTGGTGTGCGATTAAGTCGGAATTTCAAATTATGCACTGTGGGGTTCACAGACCATTACTTGCTGATTGTTTCGTGGAAACGTCATGAAATGCGGCAGTTCTCTCTTGGAAAATTTAGTGCGTACATTGGATTGAACATATATATTTTCACTGATCAAAATGTGAGGATTGTCTAGATAATATATTCTGTTGCATCCATTGACTACAAAGATATCTACCACTTGACAGGAAAATTTATAAGTGTACATATAAGTGAACGCTTGTCAACTCGTATATAGATTAGAATAGTGTTACAAAGATGGATTGTTGAGTAGCTGAATAACTGTCAAATTGTGATTGATATGATAGTTCTGTTTTGCAGGTGACAACATTTATATCTTGGTATTTGACTGTTTTGTTAACTTGTAGTTACTAGTGTCCTACTAGTAATCGATTGTGTAGAACTGGTGTTCTTGTAGATACTTAGGATGTATAAGATAACTAGTGCCGTATGGTCTCGCATGGTTTTCAAGAGAATAAGGGAGGTAGGGAAAGACTTTTGCTGGTGTACTCAACATTGTAAAAAATGATATAAACGTATGGAATCTGAATGCTATATAATGTGGATTACGTATAGTTATGGATATAAAAATCGATGGGAGATGTAATTTATTATTCTTCTGAGAGCCGTCATGACTGTTCTATAACATTTATTCAGTATACGGTTCAAACCAGTGAGGAGAGAGGAGGAGAGAGAGGGTTTAGGGAAAACGCATGTTCTCTATGTAGGTATGAAAGTTTTCTTATGAGAATCAGGATACAGCTATTCGCACACTATGAACACGGACCAGTAATATGAATCTCAAAGGTCCCTTTTTAAATTACGTAAGGCGATGTGGGATACGGAACTACTAATATAGTATAAAGTGTACAGATATCTTACTCTTTACCTCACGCAATATTTGATGCTTATATTATTCTATAAAGGCTGTTGAGATTGTGAACAGGCATCTGAGAAATTGATATAACATCACGAGATGAGTCGTCAACATCTAGCTCTAACACTTGATAATTTTTAAGAGAAGAGTGCGTTGTCGATACATAATATATTGAATCTTAGATATTTTCTTAATTTAATTGCATAGGTAATTCTCAATGACTTTATTTACGCAATTAATAACGAATATCACACCACTGTAATTATAATTATATAATAAATACAGAATATATAATATTATATACTAACTTAATAATTAAATACTATTATATATATATATATATATATATATTATATATATAATACTATATATTAACTATATTATATATTACTTATATATTATATATTATATCACTACATATTATCTATATATATATATTAATACTATATTATTATATATACATTTAAATATATATCAAATTTATTATATATATTATACTATATATAACTACAATATATATATATTTAATATAATATATAATCTTTTCTAATATATTAATAAATAATTTATATTATGATTACTTGGTTTATAAACATATATCCTATCAGGGTGATTATGATGGTGGTTATAAAATTTATATCATATATAACTATATCCTCATCTTCTATTCTTATTTATTGAGGGTATGAATTATATTAATTCTAACGTATAACCACATGAAATGATGTATTATGACATAATTTTTCCCATTAATATAGTTAGGATTTATATATATAATATTTATTATTATTTATATTGTGTTGCTATCACCGTAAATTCATCATCTATATATCCTTATTAGTACTTATATCTTATATTTCATATTAATTATTATCTTTGTACATCTTCCAACTGTCTCTCTTTTATCAGAGGTTATTATATATAGAATTACCATTTCTATTCTATAAATATTTATCTCTTAGATATTGTCTTATTATCTTATAGATATTCTTATTTTAAATTATTCTTTCCAAGAAGTATATGTTTAATTATGTTGAGTTTGGTAAATAAACATAATGATATAAACTAGAAGAGCAGTTAATTAAATAATAATTTGAAAGGCTCTTGTCGTATATCTATACTAAGGTATGACTCATAAATTTATTCTATAATTCTGGCTAAGAAATATGAAGTGTAATTATTAAATATATATATAATTCTAATTTATATTAGTATATAGTTATTATTGTTTATATATATATTATTTAATATTATATTTACGATTATAATGTAATATATAAGTTATGGAAATAGTTTGTTATTAATAAGATTATTATATATATATTATATTAATATATATATTATCTATAATATTTATATAATGATATATATGTATATTTATAGATATATATATATATATTTATAGGTATATAGAGTTTGTTTTACATTATTATAAGGAGTTATGTAAATATATCTAGCTACTAGTTAGTTTAGTTTGTTTGGCACTAGCGGGTATATTTATAATTAGTGGGCTGTACATGAATTACTTTTTCTAACTAGAAATCATACGTAGGTAAATAGGGATTATCCAAACTCAATACTATTTTTTTCTTTTTCTTTTTTTTTGTTTTATTTCCTATGTTTCTTTTTCTGTATCTTGTTTGTTTTGTGTTGTGTGTCACTTCTATATTGTGATTAATTATTTTCCTTGTGAGTTGTTAGTGATATGTTCTACTAATAGTTAGTTATTTATTTAACGTTATTTCCAGTATATATTATTACTTTTTTTTAAACCCTCTTTTGTCAAAATGTCTGCGATCGTTCCTTTGATTTTATCCATTTTGAGAGATTATCTTCTATTCTTTCTCGATTAATTTTACTTAAGGAGTATGTCGTATATAGATTCTTATAGTCTTTTGTGGTGAGATTACTGACCAGAGGGATGTTAGAGTGTAGTGTGTGCTTCTTTCATGGGATTTGACTAGGAGTACCGTATTTCTCAATCAATAGTTGGTTAGTTTTTCTTCATTTAATCTGTCACTTTCTTTATATATAAGGCATTTTCAGAATTATAGTCATAGCATTCATGCAGCCATCACTACCTGATAACCCAATATCTACTATATATCGGGCTTTCTAAGAGTTATTGAGATCTATCCTCTGACCTACTTTGCCTAGTAAACCTTTATATTTAGATATTTCAATGTATATAAAGGACTTACTTAGTAATTATGTTATTGAATTCAGTTGGTACTACTATACTATTAGAAGTACTGGTTGTATTATATATCAATAATTATTATAGATTGTCCATTATTACGCCGATTCGTTTAAAGAAGAGGTATTACATCTGAAAATAAGATTTATTCCAATTTTTGTTTTACTTATAATTACTTTCAGGGTAGGAATATTTCTATCTACGGTTAAATTACTTTCTCCTGTTAACTTTGTTCTTTAAATTTTTATTAGCTATTTTTTCTAATTATCCCTGTGTTAGTTTTCATATTATATAACATATAACGTCCTTTGCTTTACACTTTAACTAATTGATAAGATATTATAATGAATCTAATACTACTGATATGAGCTATACTACTCTGACAATTAAATTGTCCAACCACCTAGATCTGGATTTAATTATCCTATGTATTGTTCTGCTTTTAACTTAAATTTTACACTTATCTTCCTATTATAAATCTTATTTTTTCCTCTAGGGTACTATTATACTATATATATTAAAATTGTATTCTTAACATTAGGAGTTTGCTCAAATATATAGATATAATTTTTCTACAACTATCTGTAATTGATTTCCACACGTTCATATGCACATAAGAATAAAATTTCATTTCACTTATTCTATTATTATACACCTAATGTTCTTGGATATGTAATATAGATGACAGTATAATATAACTATACTTCATACTCGCGAGACGCCTCGTTTCCCTTCTCATGGTAGCGAAATCATCGTCCGAACAGAAGTTTATTGTCGACAAATCGGAGAGGCCGAGTGAGGTTTTTCTGCAATTTGATACTACCTATAAAATAATAGTCGTATATTCAATCTTTATTTTTATTCACACGTTTCAAACTGAGTGATAATTTTATTGATCTGTTAAATTGTATTGATTTATCGTTTTTATAATGCACTCAAATATAATAATATTTTCAAGTATAGCTGTAGTCTGTTTAAGTCGTTAAGCACAAGAGGTTTTCATCTGAAGCTTTAACTATGAAGAGGAGATCTATGCAATAGTTAGATTCTTAGAAGTATGTGTAAGCAGTAATGAGTCCAGATTATACAAAAAGAGGACAGCTAGAATGCTCATGTATATATGATTCAGAAACATAAAGTATTGTAGATTATGGGAAGCTATGAGATTGGTAACGTTGTTTTTATAACAGGTTTATAAATGTGGCGTTAATATTACACAATATTTTATCTTCTGATATCATAAAGACTAATCTATATGCATATGTCAATGAGGAAATTACTTTAGACTACATGTACGAGGATTTCAGATTATTATGTAATCTCCTTAGTTTCCGTACAAAACCTATATATAGAGCATACAACTCAAGCTTACATATATTTTTACTTTTTCCTGTATTATTCCTGACTTTTATATAATGTATTTACATATTTCATAGTTATGTAATTGCTATTATTTAGATTATATCTATACTACTTCTTTTGTATCAGCCTTCTAATAGTTATAAACACTCCTCACTTTTAATTCTTGGCCACTTATAAGATTCATTATATTTATATTACACATATATTTTTCAGCTTACTTATATTAATCTATCTTTTTCATAAGTTTTCGGAAGATTATCTCATATAAATAAACCTTTTCATCTTACCTATCTGTTTTATATTCGTTGGTAATTTCTCAAATCTATCCATTTTTCATTATCCATGATCTATAAATCTTAATTATGTTGTCTAGCCGTCTGAGCGAGTTGACTCAGTTGTCCTTATTTACTCGGATCTAATATATTATAACTAGGTTAATATATCTCACTCTTATGATATTAATTATATACCTTTTTAGTATCTCTATTCTTCATAAGTACTTCTCCTAAAATTTACTTCGATGTTATCTTATGGTTCTTCCTCTCCTTATGATTATCTTTTACTATTGTAGATTATTCAAATTTAATATCTAGTCTCACAATATTTAACATACGTTTATGCTGGTAGATGTCTTCTCTTGCATCTTATTCAATTTTCTCTCTTTCACTCACTTACTTGTTATTACTAACCTTACCTTCATCATATACTTGACTCACTACTATATTCACATCCGTCTCCGGTTCAATAAGTTTTATTTCAATGAGACTCAAGACTACTATTATATCATACTTTATAGACTTCTTCTTATAGTGTTATCTTATTTATACCCTTCTATTCAATCTTCTTGAGTTGTCTATTTCTCCGTGATTAATATGTATACTCTACGGCCTACTCTTATAAGTACGTAGGTCGCCCTCTAACCTCGTTTTCAATACTACATAATAATTAGAATTCCATCTATACTAACCAATTATTAGGACTCTTCGCTAGGATACCGCTATCCATGTAGTCTTTTTAATAAGTTACTATAACACAAATGGATATTCCTATTTTCCATGAACTTCTTGCAAATGAGTACTCATATAATACTCAGTATTCCATGTATTATGAGGTCTTTTGAGATTTAAAAGGTTTGTTATTAAATCATTTATTCAGCCTCTGGTTGTTGCTAGCGTGTATTATTCTTTGCCTTTTTTCTCTTATATGACATGGACGATATCTCCTACTAAAATAAGTGTGTCCGTATTTAGACGTTTTCATAATCATATATTTCATCTGTATTTCCGGTCGTTATTGTTTGATACTGGGATGTTTGTAATAATGTTATTATATATTTATCTAAAAACAATCTGTATTATACGATTTGATATGCTAACGCATCTTTCATTTAAAATATTAAACAATTCCATAATTGGCGTTGATCCATATTTAGTCCTCATACGAATATAAGTATGCTATAGTATATATTTATTTATTCTTCATAATCGTTTATATATTATGTATCATATATTATATATTATACTGCTTATATTATCATATTCCTCACACTACCAATAATATATTAATATTCTGATAATAACCTTTCAACTACAAGTTACTCATTATATATATATCTAACATTACTTATGTATCCTGAGACTGATTATGTTCCATATTCATACTCCAGGAATCTAAATTCTGATTGAGTAGTCATCTAATTATACTTTGGTAGCTATTATGTCCATAATTATTTATTCTAACGTATATATAGATATCAATTTTTTTCATTATTCCTGTTTATGGAAATTTCACATCATTACATTGGTCTGTAATAAAATTTCCTTAAGGTGTTCCAAGTTAACCCATTCAGCCACTTCCCCATAAATGCTTTTACCACTGTCAGTGGATTTTTATCTTTTATCCATGCTGATTTTATCGTTGCCAGATCCACCATCATTAAAATCTTCTATTTTCTATTTAATCCTAAATCAAGAGCACCACATCATTAATTACTGCTTTGGGCCATAAGGCATTTACTACCAACTATCGGCCTAGCTGTGTTCTATTTATATTTTTAATAAACATGTAGTCGCACTTGCCTCTATTTCTATTATTTTTTCTTCCAAGGTCTTCTTAAAATCTTTGATAACTCGTATATATTATTAACATTGTATGCATACCTTTGCAAATTCCTTATTAATTTTTCCAATCTTTAGCTGATGGCAGCAACTTAGTGTCTTCGTTTCCCATTCCGCGAAATAAGCTCGGTGAGAAATGCAGTATGCGGGATCTGATCTATGTTCCAATATATTTATATCACTTAGTGTTATACTATCTAATACTATATGCATTCCTAATTATTTACTATTATAACCATATGAACATTATGTTGCTGGTTATACTAATAGTTTTACTTATATATATCAGTATGAGAAAATCTTTAAAGATGTATTATTTATTATTATTTTATCTCTCCCAACTATATCTCATTCTTGAATATTTGTCCTCATATTAAATTTCGGATTTTAGCCCATAATGAATAATAATGTATAGTCTGAAAAATTACGTATTGCTATTAGGGTGGGTACAGGACCCACCAAACACTCTCTCTCCACACACAAGCCTCATTACTGCCTCTCTATTTTTTTCTCTAAACGTATCTTTTGTGCTTATATCGCATCAAGCATGAGGATTTGTGAATCGACTCAATACTCTGTGATATATTATAGTTAGTTCTTAATACATCTTTTTGCCTATACGCCACATTTAGGAATTAGGTATTCAAATTATGGAAGTTGTGCTTGAGAAACAGCATCTTTATCACGCCTTTCCGTTTATTGCCCAATTACATTACTGGTTCTTTCGTCTCAAAAATCGATTTTATTCTGATTCGTTGATCTATTCTATTTAAGCCATTGCTAAAGCTTTACTGTCTCATTCACTGATAATTTCCATAGTGGGTGGACAGGCCTAAGCCTATTTTCACTTTGAAATTCTCACGACAATGCCTAAGCTTACACTCTCTAAGCTCAGTAATTCATATAATATGGTCTATAAATATCACCGCGATAACCGTTAATAACGTCCTACGATCCTATATGTCCGTACATTTATTTTGTATATAGCTTGCATGTCGTTCGCTTATCTACTAAACTATTCTCATGTACCCTTCACTTCATTCATTATGTTTGTTCATCTATTATCCATGACTATTACTATTTCTACCTCTCATACAATTTGATTACCTCATTCACATATCGTTCTGTTATTCTATAAAGAACCCAATTTACAATCTTTTATAATATATTAATATAATATCATAACTGATTTATATATATATTTTATTATACATATTAAATATATTATATTATATAATATATATATTATATACTATATATATTATATTATTAGGTATAGTATATATATATATTATATGATATTATATCATTATATTTATATATATATATATTAATATAAATTATATATATACTATATATTTAAATTAAACTTATTATTATTATATTACCAATAAACATGAACTTATAATTAGGTACCCATAAATCTTATCTAAATAATAGAATTGTGTGTACATCAATATAATATTCGATGTTTTATAGAGGGCTACACTACCTCTTTATATTATAAATATAATTATCACTTAACGTTATGCACTATATGGGGTTGTACGAGAGCGAGGTAGCACCTTCAAGAACACACACCTAAAATGGCCTCGCTCAAGCACAATCTCTACCCCCTATGTCCCGTAAATCTTACAATTTTTTTAGCTTTACGTCTTGCGGACTAGAGCAAAGAGTTTACAAGCATTTTATCCATATCTATTTCGGCTACTAGTGTATTGTGTCTGAGAGGAATATCATTAATTGATACCTTGGAGTTGCTGCTGAGTAGAAACTAAGATTTGCTTATTAGCACGCAAGTATCGTGCTGCTTTTCTTCTCCGACTTATGAGATTCATCAAAAGCAATAGCGCTAAAACTTCTCTAGCTAGATTGAGAAACTCCTAGTGTGGGGGGATCCCAGCCACAAATTCGTCAGGTCACAGTGTTGGTGCCATAAGCGACTGGAGAACATTTTGCACCTATATAAAGATTATTTCACCTCTCTAACTACAATATTGCGTTTCAACATTCTATTCATTAATCATATTATTAATAGTTGATTAATATTCTTATGACGATTGATGTTAGATATTTTACAATTGACATACTGATTCTCACTATCATACATCTTGTATTCGGTAGAGAGAGGGAGCTGAGGATATCAATATACATATCATATTATCTGCGATCCACATATATGCAGCATCAATATTATGGTGAGTAATCCAGTAGAAAATTTTCTATTATATTATTGGAGTTCCTAATTATATGTTCTAATGAGAGGGGCAGTGTTCTGTAAGATCTATTTCTTGCTAGTCTCTATCATTCTTATTATAATGTGAGAATTGACCTGTCAGCACTATAATTAAGAGACTTGGATTCAGTATCGCTCAGGATATGTAGATATAGTTTTCTCTAGAAGCTTGACTTATCCTCAATGGTCGTAGATTTGTGCACACTTTAGATTTTCTAGATACATGATCAAGTACGTTTATAATTTACGTAAATTCGACAACACAAAAATTGTCTTTTCTTTTTTGAACTTGTAAGTCACTCCATGCTAAAGATAGTTAGCACATTGTGAGATATTGAGAGCCATTTTTATTGCTAATGCCAAAAACATTTTTATGGTATCTAGAGTTAGCCTCTATGATATTTACTATGCATCTATTTCCACTTCCGTCACTAATATATCTAAAAACACGTCATCTATTTATCATATATAGAAGATGAGATTCAAAAATTACTCTACCTCACTATAGTTGAGTTATATGTAAAGTAATTTAAGGTATCTATTATATATATTATATAACTATATATACTAACCTATTATAGGAGAACAGAAGTCTTAGGTAGAGGATAAGGCTGCTGAGAATTAGTTTTGGCATCCCTATCTATTGATTCTATGTTGACTCAATTTAATATATGAAATACTATGCTTAATAGAGATAAATAGATCATCAGTATAGGATCCACATATTTGAGCCTTACGAAGTCCTATGTATCTTATCTACATATATAATATTCAACGTTTGTTAGTCACGGTTCAGTCCACTCCATTAAGTAACTTAATATTTATAAATTTCATTATACTAAATGCTTAGATCATGAAGGCACATTCAGATGCAATCTACTCGAGCAGAGGTCAGCTAGCAGGTATGCGGATCTTATTATAAGGAGATGTTCGAGAATTCAATAAGCGTAAATGCGGATGTACTACTATTGACATTACTCATAGTATTAGGTAGTTCTATATTTGTGATAGGGTTATTTTATACTAATATATTATATTACCTGTAAATAAATTACCTATTAAACATATAATACCTATAATATTATTATATTATAACCTAACTTTACTATATATATATTACTATATATTATATATATATAAAGCCTCTGTGCAATAAGAGGGACCCCTCTTATGTATTGAAATCTCTAAAATTAATAATTCTGTCTATGGGACGTAAGTTCATTGCTAAGGAGTTCCAATCTTGGTGACAATAGTAGATTTGACTATAGTCGTAAGTTAGATTAATCGTTTGAATAGCCTAAATTTGCGAGAATAGCTACAGATATGTTTACTCTCTACTCTAAAAGGAATCCTTACTAGTTATCCATATGTCTGTGGAAGCTAGATGCATTTTTACTTCTCGTCTTACTATCTATTCTCTTCGGACGCTCATCCTACACTCAGTAATCACTGTAATCGGGCCTACCACTACGCGACTGTCGACAGAGCCAGCGTGGATTTCAATATTCTATTATTTGTAAAAGTTTTTTGGCATTCACCCGAATCAATCAGCTGAGGAACTTAGTCTGTGCTCACTACCATAATTAACTACTCACTTGTCGCTCTTGGTGCGCCATCGCTCGATGATGTCAGTCTACGTTCCTTGCTCACTAAGTCCTCTCACATCAGGGCACGAGTAGTGATCTCAATACCGGTAAACCCCCCACACACAATAGACACTCTGAGTGTACGCGGTTTCTAACAACGTTTCGCGGTACAAACGCTTGACCAATCACAAGGATTTGTTTTTTTGTTGCAATGTTTTTGTTTACATCCCCACCAGTGATGGTGTTCCTCACCCCTCTGTCACATCCGAGATCTGACGGGATACCTGCAGAAGTCTGGATCCTCATGGTCAGCATCCATTTCACAGAATTCTTTCGTCCTCTCCACGATGACATACTTATTACGCACAGGTCGCGTCCACTAGGGCAGGGGAAGTCTATTGGATCCACATTGTTCGTCTTTAGCCAACAATAGGGTGGGGCACAACTCACATTTCAAGGGGCATTAATAAACGTTCTTTCTTGAGAAGACCAATGTATTCGACACATTTCAACTGGAGATACCTGTTTTCTCCTTTCCATCATAGAACACATCTCGAGAATTCTTCCACATATCGAGCCCTATCGCCATCTCTAATTACGCTCGCCTGGATCAATATCATTAGGGTTGACAAATTATATGGGTAGGGACACTCGAGGAAGATCGGTTTGTTAAATATGAATCTGAGAGATCAGAGAAAATATGATCACATGTACTATATACTATTTTATAGTACTTATTGAGGAGTACTTACTACTATAGTAATCCTGGCTCATGCTACATATTGCTTTAAGGCAAGCCACTGGGCCAATTATAATGTTGGAGTATATATTGCATGGCCCGCACTATACACTTTTTACCTCTATGTATATATATTTAATATATCTGATCCTTGTAATAACAGGCGTACAATATTTAAGAGAGATCAATATGTCCTAATTATAATAAACTACTATTCGAAACTAATCTATATATTGGTTATCTAACTCACATGTAAAATACATATC
>JABUQX010027638.1:0-10000 GCA_015478945.1 Trachelipus rathkii | reverse complement strand
ATGAGACCTTGTATAACTGGAGTAACTGAGAAGAGGAAAAAGAAATCTCGCAGTCTAAACAGAACTCCCAGTTTTCTTTGAGGCCGCCCTAGCAACCGTTGTGATGTGAGGTTCCAAGACATTTTTTCTGTTTATGTTAAGCAAGGATGTTTATATTGTCACCAGGAAAGACGAGAGAACCGTCTAAAAGAGATAGGAACGTTAGAAGGTGTTTTAGAGGAGGGAGATTTGTAGAAGTTGAGTTTTTTAAGAATTGAAATTTCACAAGTTTGAGACGAACCCACCCTGAAATTCTATCCAGATCAGGAAGAATAGAATCGGAAGATAGACGAGAGGCAGTTCTAGAAGTAAAAGAGGGAAGAGAATTTGAAATGAGTTGAAGAAGAAGGGTCGAGTCCATCGGATATGAGTGGAATAGAGTTAAACTCAGTCCACTTGTTCCAGCTGCTACCATCTAGCATAACTCACACCGAGGACTGTCCTCACTCACACCATCACCTTACATCTATCTACGTTTACTTTCAAACCCCTCCTTTTACTCACACCTGCAAAATCTCTCTCTACTAATCCTCCCAAACTCTCTCAGATTCACCTCACAAACCATATATATATATATATATATAATTATTATATATATATATATATATACTTATATATATATATATTATATAATATATATAATTATATGATATATATATGCGAGAAGGTGATTGATTGGATTTGGAAGTTGTATAACAAAGCGTTTATGAGGGTATAGTTCCGAGGGATTTGTCTGTTCAAAATTAGTACCCCCTTATATAAAGATAAGGGGATAAGTAATGTAAGTTATTATTAGGTAATGAGTTTTATGGAGTGTTGTAGGGAGATATATGCTAGTATTTGGTCGAATGACTGAAGGACTGATTTGCGAAGAACAGGTGGCTTTAGAAGTGGTTGAGGATGTGTGGAATCAAATCTTTACATTGAAACAAATGATTCTGATAATGAGGGAGGAGAAGAAAATACAAAAGAATTTTAGGTTTTATGGATTTGCAACAGCGTATAATAGGTTAATAGGGAAGCTCTACATATGGTGTTGGTGTAAGCTTTTGAATAGCAAAAGTATGTATTGACGATAGTGAAGTGGTGTGTACGAATAAAATGGAGTCGAAAGGAATTGGTTTAATATTAATAGCGGAAGTGAGCCAGGGATGTGCTATGGCCTCCTTGCGCTATTCAATTTGTATATGATGAGGTTATGAAAGAATTAAAAGTAGGGGTGACAAGGGATAGTGTTAGAATGATGGTGAATAGAAGAGAGTGGAGGGTTCCCTACATATTATATGAGAATGATCTTGGTTTTGTTCGTGGCGAATCTGAGAGTTTGAGAGGACTAGTAAAGAGATTTGGTAGGGTGTGGTAAAGGAGAGGTTTGAAAGTAAACTTAGATAAGAGTAAGTTTATGGTTGTGGTGAGGACAGTCCCTCGGTGTGAAGTTAGTTAGATGGTGAACAGCTGCAAAAAGTGTCTGAATTTAAATAATTAGGATAAATGTTGAATGAAAAAGGGAGCGGATGAGGCAGAGTGTAAGTAGGAAAAGTTGTGAATGGTAGTAAGGTGGCTGGTGCAATTTAATCGTTGTTGGATGTAAGGACTAAGTCTGAGTGCGCTAGGGTCTTATATGAGGTATGTTGTTACCCGTGTTTAAATATAGTAGTGGGGACTATGGTCTGGCTAAGATGTATAGATCTAAATACAATGTGTTCAGATGGACAATCTTAAGTGGAGTGTTAGGTCTGAAAAGAAATGATAAAATTGAGGAATGACGTATTAGAGAGTTGTTTTTTGTGAAGAAATGGGGTAAATGAGAGAATTAAATGAGTCTCTTTGTTGATGTTTGGTCTGTGGAAAGGAGGATGATAGTCGTCGGTTAACGGATGTATAGTGGTGGAGTATGTTGGAGAGACTCGACGGATGGGAAGACCAGAAAGGACAAAAAGTGGATTTGAGTTAGAAAAGAGAATGCCTGGAGAGAAGAGAATGTTGAGTTTGGCAGAGCACAAGAAAGGTGCATACGCGGAGTGAATGGCGGGGTTTTGTGATAGGATGTGTGGCCTGCTATGCCATCTGGGCTAATGAGATGATACCCCACATTGATGAGATGTCATGTGGAGGGTTCATGCCGCGGTCCCGTGAGAGTCTAACAGGGTGGATTTTTTCGTGACCAAACTGCATGGTATAAACAAGGGGGTAAGTACAGCCGCTTGGGCTTCGCTCTTTGTCTACTTAGTTATCATTATTACTATTTTTCATGTTTCCTGGTGCGATGTTACTTCACCTAACTCCATGTCTTGGGAAGAGAAGAGGGTGGGTGTAGTTGGTGATGAGGATGAGATCAAAATAATGGTATTTAAATTAGGAGAGAGTATATATAATATACTATATATATTATATATATATATATGTCAGTTTTCATAAAGTACTTGTACTTAATACCATGTACCTGAACAAATTCTAGAGTACTTGTACTTGTACTTGTACTTGGGCCTTTTGTACTTGGTACTTGAAAATAATGTACTTGACACAAGCCTAATATATAGTATATAATATATATATATATATATATATATAATATATATATATATTACTAATAATATATATATTATATATATATATATATATATTAATATATTATACTAATAGAATTTTTTGAAACAGGCTCAAGGTAGTTGTGGTTGTGATGTAATGGTCCATGCTGAGGGAAATGTGAAGAGAGCACGATTTTTTTCTGATAATTTGAATGATGTTTTTGGATGGGGTGAGTAGCAGCTTTAGAGATTGATTGTGTTTGGGGGACCTAAATGGTGTTGGATAGGTGATCAGAATAGAGATGGTAAAGGTGGTTTTCGCGGGTGTCGGCGAAAAATGGAGAATGCTAGGAAGGTGATTGACTTCTGTGAGGAGAGAGGTATTGTGTAATAATTACTTTTTTAAACAAAAAAAGAGTATCCATAAGTATCAACTAGAGTTTCGTGTAGTAGAGATGTTTCCGGAAAGTGGAAAAGCATGATTGATTTGTGTTGTTTCAAAAAGGAGATGTTGAAGTATGTGTTGGTGTTAAATCAGTGATAGGAATGAAATTATCGGATCATTATGTTCTATGTAAAATAAAGTTAATGGGGTCTTGGATGGTGGAGAGGAAGTTGATACAGAAAGAAGTGAGTAGAATTAAGAGTGCGAGATGGTTAAGTGAACAAGTAATAAGGATAAGTATCTAAGAGCACTGGCAAGTAAATCAGTTGAGTGAACAAGTTGAAACTGAACAATCTGGGAGCAAATGAAGGAACCAGTTGTTAACAGTGCAAAGGAAATATGTGTGGATGTGCTAAGTAGGAAGTAAGAATGTTTTCCAGTGAGGTGGTGGAATGAAGAGGTGATGCAATGGGTTCGCCGCACGGACCATAAGCGGCGGAAGGGCGTATAAAGGCTATGATGAATTGTTTCAAAAGAAAAGGATGTTGTTAGAGGCATATAAGCAGGAAAAAAAGAAAATACTAAAAGGTGTGAATACGTAGGAGAAAAGAAGAGGTAAATGAACAGTTTATGAAGGAGGGAATGAATTGGGACTTATATGGAATAGGAGCTCTTCTGGAAGAAGCGCGAAAGGTTAAGAATGAGAATAAGGGGACCTGCCTTAGAACTAATGAATACGGGATGGTGCTTTCTTGTAACATGAATGATTGTGAGGGGATGTGGAAAGAACACTTCGAGAATCTGTATAATAATAACAGTTAATGAAGAGGTGATGTGAATGTCTGTGGGTTTGGTGCAAGAAGGAATACGTATTTTTGGGGTGAAGTCAATTAAGAAGGAGGAGGTAATGGGTAGAGTGAGAAAGTTGCGAATGGTAAATCTGCAGGTAATAGGAATACATTGCTGCATCGGATGATGAATTACCGGTAAAAAGGGTGATGCGACTGGATTTTGGAAGTTGGGCAAAACAAAGCGATGTTGGAGGGTATAGTTCCAAGGGATTGGAGGAGAGCAGTAATAGTACCCTTATGTAAGGTAGGGGAACTGGAGGAAATATAGGGGAATTAAAATATTAAAGAAAGCATTTGAAAAGGTGATCATATCAGACAGTTTGAAGACAACCATACCAGCAGGACTAGCACTACCTGGGCCTCCACTTGGTCCACTTTTGGGTCAGAGAGGCATCAATATAGCAGCATTTTGCAAAGATTTCAACAACCGAACCAGTATTTACAAGGAGGGTGTTCCTCTGCCTTGCAAAATTAAAGTTAATCCAGACATCTTATGACTTAGCAATTTATAAACCAAATGCAACATACTTTCTTCATCAAGCAGCTGGAATTCAAAGAGGATCAATGAGGCCTGGTTGAAAAAAGAAAATTATTGCATACAGTCAAAAACTTGAAAGAGCAGAGAAAGATTCTAAAACTGAAAGCTTTGACAGAAGAAGATGCTATAAAATCAAAAATTCAGATGCTTGAGAAGAAAAGGTTAACCTTAAATCTCCCCATTTAGAACTTTTGTGATCACAGTGGACGTTATTCACCTAGGCTATTAATGTTATATATTTGCTATATATTTATAAGGCTATATATTTATATATTTGTGAAGTGTGGACGTGTTTTTAAAAGTGCTCCTTGCTGTATGTTTATCTTTAATTTTATTTATCGTTATTATTATGTTGTGCGTGTCATATGAAAGTGTCATGGTGTATTTTATCAAAATATTTTGTTTTATTTGAAAGCTTTTTATTAAAATTTTATCTAGTAATTATCATCATTTATTCGTTTCTGTGAGGTCTGCGATTGACGTTTTAAAAGATAAGTCTTAGTTTTAAATTTTTTTTTTTTTTTTCATTTTTTTTTTTTTTTTAGTTTTAGGTTTTATAAATAAATTTTTAATGATTTTAGCCCGAGTGTAGAGAGTTATATAGGTCTCACAGTTTATTTTTTCATTGTACAGTAGCTAATGTGTTTTTTAATTTTTGTACTTAAATTTCAAGTAAATTATTTTAGGGTGGTTAAATTTTTTTTTATCCGTTTTCCCTCCTTTTGTTCTTATTTGCGCGTGTGTGTGTGAAAGATGGCAGGTTTGCGAGGGCGCGGGCTTTACATTAACTTTACCAACATCCGCGCTTAAAATCTAACTTTGCCTCTGTGGAATATCACTCACTAATTATCCTAATCTTTTGGCTCTTGTCTGAGACTCAGATGGCTAAGAATTCATCCTCTAACTCGTTTAATGTTTCCAACTTTAACTTATTTCATGATTTCCGTCTGAAGGGTGGAGTGTGTGCCTATGTAAACATTAATATCGCTGTAACACGTCTCGTGAATCTCGAATCTCCTAATCTTCGATGCTCTGTGGCTCAAAATCTTTCTTCCCTTTACACACTAATCTTGTGCTTTTGCCTACTGTTCTCACTACAGAAAACAGATTTTTCACTTTCTTTGAATATACTTACTACTCTCACGAGAACTGTTATATCTTCTCATCCAAATACTGAGGTCCTCTATTTAGGGGATTTCAATGTCACAACACTAAATGGAGGGGTCCTCTGCAACTGAATTTAGGTGGGGAGGAGGCCGATTCATTCAGTATTCTTAACGATCTGGAGCATTAAAATGAAAGAACCTACACACATTCCGGATCGTCCTAACCAATTCCTTGAACACACTTGACCTATGTTTCACCACTAGTCCTTCTCGTTTATAAATACACTACCATCGCTCCTATTGGTAAATCTGACCACAACCTTTATATCTTAACTTTAATACTTTCTCTCCAACAGCTCCATCCTGCTCTATGCGTTTTTCCTTGCACTTTGATCGGGGGTTGGGGGCCTTGCGTCGCTTCTACCCTAAATATAATTGGAATGACTGCTTGACTCTGATGACGTTTCGGCTTCTTGCCACTACCAGGTGGGAGTGTAAATCGTTGCACGGATGAGCATGTTCATCTTCTTCGACCTAAATCTTTTCCTCATAATCCATGGTTCGATCGTGACTGTTCTCTGGCCATTCAGGCTAGAGACAGCGCTTATCGGGGGTGGCAAAATTTCGTTCTCCTATGACTCTCGCTAATTTTTCACTCAGCTAGAAATGTTCCAAGGATACTTCTTCGACGAGCAAAGCGGCTTTCATCAAACGAAGGTGCGCTAAACTCCTTGGTTCTCCTACTGATAAAATCTTCTGGCCCTTGCCAAATAACACTCTAACAACTTCTCGTAATCTGGCCTTTCCTTCTCTATTCGATCGATGGTTCTGTTGCTAACTCTCCAACTGAAAAAGGCCATCTCTTCGGCCTCCTATTTTCCTTAACTCAACCCTGGACGATTCTGGTATCTCTTCCTCCCTCTTCTCCTCTCAGGTGTCATATGTCCTTTGCCTGTGATTACATTTTGATCGGGTGCATGGGCTCCTGAGATCTATGAACGTAGGAAAGGCGGACGGATTACCTCCCCGAGTTTGAGGAGTGTGCTTCTCGTGCTGGCCCCTCCCCTCGTTGCAACTATATTCTCTTATGTCTCAATACTAACTAATACTTTCCCTCGTGTTGGAAGCACCACATGTCCAACCTATTCCGAAAAAAAGGAAGCCGCTCTGATCCTTCTAATATCGGCCCTATAGCTCTCACCTGTGTTCTATCTGATCTTTGAAACCTTCTTAACTCTCACTTCTTAGATCATCTGGAATCTCATCTCTTCTTTCCGATCGCCAGTACGGCTTTCGGCGTTCCGAGTCTACTGGTGATATACTTCCTATTTAACCGATTTTATGGTTTTCCGCTCTCTTAGGAACTACGGGAGACTTGCGCGGTGGGCTGACATATAAAGCATTTCACCGGGTATGGCACGCGTCACTGCTCTCCAAGCCTCCCTCCTTTGGGTTTCTTCCTTCTTTCTGCTTCCTTATGTCTAGTTTCTTTCAAATCGCTCAATATCGGCTGTTGTTGATTGGGGCGTTTCTTCTTCCCTTTTCTGAATAGTGGTGTTTCTCACAGAGTTCTGTCTTACTTCCTACTTTATTCCTACGTTTCATTAATGATCATTTCTCACCTCACATTCTAACTCTATTCAACTTCATATGCGATGACTCGAACCCTTCATATTCTTCACTCATTTCCAATCTGCTCCCTCTTTACTCTAGAATTGCCTCTCGGCTTAATCTTTCCGATTCTATTCTCCTGATCTGGATGAATTTCCGGGTGGGGTCGTCTGAACCTTGTGAAATTTAATTCTTTAGTTGCTCCAACTTTTTCAAATGTCCCTCTGTAAGACACCTTCTAACTTTCCTATCTCTTTCGACGGTTCTCTCGTCTAACCTGTTGACAATATAAACATCCTTGGCCCTTAACATAAACAAAAAAAGTCTTGGAAAACCTCACAAATCACAACGGTGGCTAAGGCGGCCTCAAAGAACTGGGAATTACTGTTTAAGACCTGCGAGACTTTTTTCCTTCACATGTTACTCCAGTTTACAAGGGCCCTCATGCGCCTTGTATGGAGTACTGCTCTCATATTGGGGGGGGCCTGGTTTCACCGGGCTTTTGGATAGGGTCGAGTCAAAGGCAAAAGACTTATAAACTGTCCGTTGCTTTCTAGACTTGACCCTCTATCTTTGCATCGCGATGTTGGTGGCTTTATCGTCTATTCTATAGGCACCCGAGCGGCAAGTGCTCGAGGGAACTTTCCACTCGCGTAGCACCACCTTAGACGCCCTCGTAGCACAAGGGTGCTGGTGTCGGCACCTGAGTTTGTGTTGATAATAGCTAACTCCAGACTTAGTTCGAGCCTGCGGATCTCCTCTCCTTTTCCTTGCCATCCTCTGTTTCTGTGGAATTCTCTTCCATCTTCTGTTTCCTTTTTATCATTTATTTCTCCCCTGCACTTTAAGGCCGCGTCTGTGCAAATCCTGCGTAATTTGCGTTAGTTGAAGTTTTGTTTATTTTAACACCCCTCTCTTGAATAAGGGCTTGCCCGTGAGCGAAGTGGATGATAACTTGTATAAAAAAAAAAAAAAATGTTTATTCGAGTTGCCGGGAAGATATATGCTGGGTATTTTAGTCGAAAGAGTGCGTCGAGTGACTGAAAGGACTGATTGGTGAAGAACAATGGTGTATTTAGGAGTGGTAGATGGATGTGTGGATCAAATCTTTACTGAAACAAATGATTGAGATAATAGATAACAATATAAATTTGTTATTTAGGTTATATGGATTTGCCACAGGCGTATGATAGGATTAATAGGGAAGCTCTATGAATGTAGATATTTAGGATATATGGTGGGTGGTAAGCTTCTGATCGGAATCAAAAGTATGTATTCGATAGGTTGAAGCTGTGTGTGTAAAAATAAATAGATCCAAAAGTGATTGGTTTAATATAATAGCGGAAGTGAGGCAGGTGTTATGCCCTGGTTATTTAATTAGAATATGGATGGGGTTATGAAAGATTAGAGATGGGGGTGGCAGGAATTGTGGTTATGAATGATGGAGAATGGAGGTTGAGTGGAAGGGTGCCCTACCTATTATATGCGATGATTTGTTTTGTGTGGTGAATTGCGAGAGAGTTTGAGAGGAATTTGGTAAGAGAGATTGCAGGTGTGTTGTAACAAGGAGGGGTTGAAAGATAACGTAGATAAGAGTAAGGTTATGGTTGTGACGGATGAGAGGTCTCTGTGTGAAGTTATGTAGATGGTTAGCAGCTGGAACAAGTGTCTGAATTAAAATTATTTGGGATATGTGTTGGATGAAAAGGAACGGATAATGCAGAATGTATTATGGAAAGTTGTGAATGGTGGAAGGTGGTTAGTGCAATTTAATCCTGGTGGATTTAAAGGGCCTAAGTCTTGAGTGCGCTTAGGTCTTACATGAGGGTATATGTTATTGTTACCGTGTTAATGTTAGTAGTGAGACTATGGTCCTGAATAAGAAGATCTTAAGTTCATTGTGTTCAGATGAACAATCTTTAGGGTGCGTTTACGGTGTGAAAAATGATACAATGAAGAGGAATGATGTATAGTGAGTTATGTGGTGTGAAGAAAGGGGTAATGAGAATAACTGAAGTAGTTTTGAGATGGTTTTGGTCGTCGTGGAAGTGATGAATGACGTCGAGGTTCGTTAAGCGGATGTAATAAGGGTGTGGTTGGAATCGACCGGCTGGGAGACCGAAATAAAAGTGGATGAGTCAGTAAACGAATGTCTGGAGGAGAAAATTGTGAGTTTGGCAGAGGCGAGAAGAAAGGTGCACTAATAGGTGCAATGGTGGGGTTTTGCTGATCAGGCGGTGATGTTGTGGGCCAGTTTGATAAACCTACACTTAAAGATATGCCATAGTGAGGAGTTCATCGCGGGCCCTTTTGTGAAGCTCTAGGGTTGATTTTTTTACAGCGACGAGTTATCACTAAAAGGTATAAAGGGGGTGGTAGGCTGGGCTTTCTTTTTTCCGACTTGTTGTATATTCTTCACTTACTTCTCTTTCCGATGCAATGTCACACACCTTACCCCCCAGTCTTGAAAGAAGAGAAAAAGGAAGTATATATTATTATAGTTATATATATTTATATATATATATTATATATATATATATATATATAATATATATATATATATAATATATCTAATAATATATATATATATATATATAATATATATATGAGTAATATGCTAGAGTCTAACATGAGGGTATGTTTGCTTTACCTTGTTTATTGTATAGTAGTTGAGACTATGGTCTGGAATAAGAAGTATACGATCTAAAGTTCAAAGTGTTCAGATGGAACAATCTTAGGGGCCATGCTAGGTGTGGAAAAGAATTAAAAGTGAGGAATGATACGTATTAGAGAGTGGTGTGGTGTGAAGAAAGGGGTAAATGAGAGAATAAATGAAAGTATGTTGAATGGTTTGGGTCATAGTGGAAAGGATGATGATGCCGGTTCGGTTAAGCGGATTATATGTAGGGAGAGGTGTTGGGAACCGACCGTCTGGGAGACCG
>JABUQX010027637.1:52500-55077 GCA_015478945.1 Trachelipus rathkii | reverse complement strand
AGGATGAAGTTCACACATTAAATAACCGTATGGAATAGATGTAACTTCTTTATATACCTTTAAGAAGTCTTTACGCTGTGATGGAAACATTTGCGATGCTAATACATTGATCTGATTCATATCTCTTCTCTGCCCGAAGAGTAGTAGATATTGGGTGTTTAAAGATATATCTCTCATATACTTATTCTGATAAAAAATGTTCTGGGTGATGAAAAATACAGAGATATTTAAATGATGGGAAAATACAGTAAACGTTTCAGCTATTTCTTCATTCAACTTATGCATTAAATCATCTAATACAATGATTTTATGTCCATTCACATTATCCAACGATTTGATGTCGTAGATTCCTTCATGAAACTGAATTACATCTTTATATTCTGCAAATTTTTCCTGATAAACACTGTAACACCATATTATTTTTACTGGTTCTTGTTCAAAAATTTCCATCTCTCTTAACATGTTTAATAACAGAAAGGTTTTCCCGCATCCTGTAGGGCCTGATACAAGACAAGTAGCAGGACTACGGAACATAAATTTACACACGTCCATACTCTTCAAATACTCGATGTTTAATGTAAAGTCTTTATTATATATATTATAATATATATAATATATATATATATACTTTATAAATATTATATATTTAATATATTTTATTTATATATATATATATATATATATATATATATATATATATTCCAAAGTTTAATGAAGTTATTTTTTCCACCAGAATGTGTGTTTCGGATAGGACTTGAAACAGTAAAACCCTACAGTAAGACAATAAAGCAGTAAAGACATAGCGCATAGCCAGGGTGAAGGGAGGGGCCCTCTGGGGCTATTTGCGCTACTGCCTTATTGAGTTATAGCTTTAAGGTAGAAAAAAATATGTTTTTATTACAAAAATTTAACAGTGAACAAGGGTTTTGTATAAATAATAAAAAAAAAAAAAAAAAAAAAAAAAAAAAAATTAAGAAAGTTTAAGTATAAAATAAAATAACTGTTTCATAGTACAGAAAACGGATTACTTGAAAAGAAAATACAAAGTAATGTAAACATTTTTATTAAAAAAAAGTGTATATTAACGTTACAACTACGAAATATATTTAGCGTTCGCGCAGTAATATTGCGCCTGCGGGCGCTCGCGTCGTTTCCGGGCCGGGGGCGCGCCTGCGGGCGCGGGGCAACCTCGCGTTCGGTCATGCCAACCCTGCGATCGTTTAGAGAGTTGAAACCGTGATTCAGCATAATGCATCTTCCTCACCGCTTTTTCTTCTTTTTCAGTAGAAACCCCTGAAGAGGGGTTCTCAGATTCATTTGAGAGTTTTGGGAACCTCAAAAATGAGATCTATGTTATTAAAACATATATAAGTACACTAATATCAAGAGTTAGTACATTTTTTACTATTCGCACCGCACCGGCCTCCACACCGGATGTCGGTACCTTACCACATACAATCACTCATTGATCCGCCATGCGAACCTTCTTCTTGTTCCTTCTTCTTCTTTTCCTACATCCATCTTCTTTCGTTTCTTCTAAGCTTTTCTTCTTTTTTCAGGACCCCCCCCGTTCAAGAGGGGTCTCGAACATCATTTGGGGTCTGAAACCCTCAAAAAAATCTACACCGTTAGAAAACATAAATGTAAGAACACCTATTTGTTCTTAATATGTAGCTGTAGCCAAGAATCCATTCTGCACCGCACCACCAGCTTCCGGCTCCGGCCTCCGGCCCCATATGTTCACGCAAATAATTTAACAAGCCATTTCTATTTCATTTATTCTCTTCTATACACTCACCAAATTTCAGCTTTCTAAGTCCATTTTTTAAAATTTAAAGGGGCGGGGACCCCACCCCCCTTTGACGTAGCGACCTGAAACATTGGATACAACAATGTTGCAACATATAAGGAAGACATACCAAGTTTGAAGAAGATATACGATGACTCTAACACCTCTTTTGCTAAGATATGTCATTTTGTCTCATTTCTTGACCCATAAATGACCCCCGGCTGGGGCCATGGGGACTCTGGCGTTCGGGAAAGTAACTACGGGAATCTTATTTTTGAGACATTCTACCCCTGTTTGACACCCGTCATGATAGGTTTTTGACGAAGGGTACGCCATCTACGAAAAACGCATGTTGCTGCGTTCTAAAACCGCAACGGCTGAAACGTCATGCTCGGCAATAGCGGCAATCGACTCGGCATACCTCAAAACATACTAAACCATCTAAAACTCGGCTTCATAGCTCAAGAAACAAAAATGTTAGAAAAGGGGGGGGATGTCTAATGCTAAACCATGCTAGGAGTGCTTCGAACCCTTTATAAACCACAGGATTCGAATCACTATACCCTAAAACATACTAAACCCTCTAAAACACGGGTATATTCCGTCACATACGATATATCGCACTAGAAGGGTTAGAAAGGGGGGTGGGGGATACTAACTCATAGAAGGAAGCATCCTAGCACCTTCTAATACACACCAATCGATTCCCCGTACCTTATAACCTAGGGTAGGCAAATAGCCGCATTCGATTGACGATAAAGGACATGTCATGGCTAGAAAAGGCTAGA
>JABUQX010027637.1:30000-42500 GCA_015478945.1 Trachelipus rathkii | reverse complement strand
AGTTATACTGCATCGTCGATCCATATAGGTTAGGTTGCGGTTTACTGCCCTCTTAAGTTCAGGTTATGACATGTTTTTTTACGTAGACACAGAATCTATATATGAATAAAAAAAACAATACGGAATGTATTTTAGCCAGAAACATTATTTTTTACCCTACCTAAAATTCTTTCACGTATTAGCACTAAAATGCGTTTTCTTTCTCATGCAAAATGAACGTTTTTGCTTACTTTATTATTAAATTTAATATTTTCAAATTTCGTATCTTTCTCATCAGCATCTTAATTAATCGCTAGTATCATATACTAACTATATATGAAAAAAAAAAATAGAAAAACTTATATGGTCATATATATATTATTATATATATATTATATAATATATATATATTTATCTATATTATATATATTATATATATATATATATATATATATATATATAATATATAATATATATAAAACATAAAATATAATATATATATATAATATAATATATATATATATATATATATATAATATATATATATATATAATATATATATATGTCATATATATATATATATATATATATCTATATCTATATCTATATCTATATCTATATCCTGTTTACTCTAGATTATAAACGTAATGCTGTTGTTAATTTAGAGGAAAATTCGCTGATAAAAAGAATGAGGATACGACCTTGGCATTGATTTAATAATTATTTACCAAGAAAAAGTGAATTTTCTAGAAGCATATAATTTCTAGATCATTTTTACATCCTTACCATATAAAGCCATTGTCTTTACACTTAAAACTTTTAGCCTAGTTTTTAAAATATAGAGTTTATATATATATATATAATATAATATATAATATATATATAATATATATATATATATATATATATATATTATATATATATATATAATTAATATATTATATATATATATATAATATTATATATTATATATATATATATATATATATATATATATATATATATATATACTAATATATATATATTATATATATATTTATATATATATATATATTATATATATATATATATTATATATATATATATATATATATATAATCAGGTGCTCCCAAAAGTACCGTTGCAAATTTGAAGTTCCTTATAGTCCGGTAAGAAATTAGTATATCCATGGCGATATAGTAGCAACCTTCACACTAAGTTTTAACACTGCTGCTGTTATCGGTTTCACTTTAAGTAAATATGAAGTAGGGCGATAAGCAGAGCAGTGTTTCTGTTAAAGCGTTACATAAGTGTGGCGTAGAAAGGATTACATTTTTCAAGACTGCAGTCGCTGGGTATTAGTCGAATGCTTGTGTATCGTATCATAAACTTATACTGAGGACACTGATGTGAAAGATCGTCATAGATCTAGTAGGTCACATTCTGTTCGGACATCGCAGGCTGTCAAAGCTGTAAGGGTACACGCACATTGAGATAAATCCTCTTGGTAAACAAAATATGGTACGTGAAATCCAGATATCTAAGAGTTCCATGTTACGCATCGTCAGAGAAGACGTAAGATTAAGAGCTTATTAAAAACGCACAGGACATGCCCTGAAGAAAGGTAGGAGAGAGAAGTCTAAACGCCTGTTGGCTGAGTACGCACGTGATTGTCACCGAAAAATTCTCTATACAGAAGAAGAAAAATCTTTAGCGTGGAAGAATGTATTAATAAGCAAAACGATAGGGTGTATGCTGCCTCTTCTTAGGAAGCAGCAGAACTCGTAGGACGTGTCCAAGAGCTCATCTGGCCTGTTTGATGGGATTGAGTTACGACGGGGTCACAGACATCCATTTTTACGTAAAAGGTGTTGATCGCCGTTTAATCGTTTGGATGATTGGAGAGGAAACGGGCTTGGATAACAAACACCTCGGTGCGCAGAATTCTAACAAAACACCTGCACATGCGGAATATTTATGTAAAGCTCGGGCCCAAACACTTGACATTGGAGCAAAGAGAGAACAGGTTGCGAATCTGTCAGGATGTACTGAAACGCCTCAGAATGGAACCAAATTTCCTTAACATAGTCATAACAGGAGATGAAACATTGGTTTTCGAGTTCGATTGAGAAACAAAACTGCAAAATCAGAAGTGGCACACGAAAAAATTCCCTCGCCCGAAGAAATCACGTTTGAGCAGATCTAAGGTGAGAACGTTAATTATCGTGTTTTTCGAGAGTCGTGGTATTGTCCACAAAGAAATTTTAGCTCTAGGACTGACAGTTAATACCTTCGTCTACATGGACATGTTAAAACATAACAAACTGGTCCAACTAGTCCGAGCGGACATTGCAAGCGATTGTGTGCTTCACCACGACAACGCTAAAGCCCAGATGGCGCTACAAATCAGTTTCTGGCAAAGATCATTCCTACACTTCCACATTCTCTGTACAGCCCTTATTTAGCCCCGTGTGACTTCTTTCTCTGTCCAAAGTTAAAATCAAAGTTCAAGGGACATCGTTTTGAGACTGGAAAGCACACAGAGGGCTGTGACCGCCGAACTTCACACCCTCACGGATGATGACTTCCAATACTGCTAGGAACAGCAGAAGAAACGCTTTAGTTGCTGTGTATCCTCGCAGGGGGCATACTTCGAAGGGGATAATGTGTAATAAATGGTACGTCTTCTAGACATTTAATTTAGAACATCGGTACACTCACTTTTGGGACTCGCCTATATATATATATATATATATATATATATATATATATATATATATATATATATATATATATATATATATATATATATATATAACTCTTAACTTAACTGCTGCTGCTATCTAATATATATATATATATATATATATATATATATATATATATATATATATAATTTTAGCGATTTACCAAACCCAGGACTTGGATCAGGAGATTCGAGCATTAAGCCGAGCTCAATAATACTTGTATATGACATTACCTAAATTTACTATACAGCTTTTTTTTTTTTTTTTTTCCTTTAAATACGTTTTTGCATTAATAAAAATTTGTCCATGTACCGTAAATGCGACAGTTTTTTTTACGCACCTCCCAAAAAAAACTTTTCTTGTTCAACTTTATTTCTCTCCGGAATTTGATGGAATAAACCAATAATGAAGAACTCTCCCAACCATTTTCAAATTATATAAAAAAATTGTTCAGTAGAAAGAAAAGTTATTCTCATTTCAAACTTTTAATAAAAGTTATACACCAAATTACTGATCTGACCCAACCATTCTAAATCTAATATAAAAATTAAAATAAATTGAGTAGAAAATAAGGAAAATAGGGGGGGGGGGGAGTCCTTTTATTAAAACCTTGTTTTTCATCTTTCTGATGTCTTTTATGAAGACATTATATTGGCATTTATCATATGATATTATATAGAATTAAACGATTAAACTTCTTCCATTATGATATATAATTAAGGAGGAGTCAGGAAGCCACTAAAAGTTACAGACTCTGAGTCAGAGTTGGATAAATATTGCCACTTACCATTTCTGGTGAGAAATTTTTAACCTATAAAATAAATGAATTTAAAAAAAACGCTTGATTACTTATGATTTCCAATGTTTTTCCAATGTCTAAAACTACTTAATTTTAGACAGATTCGTTACAGTTAAAAGCATGTCAAAGATGGAGAACCAGAAGGAAATAATAAAATTATTGGAAGGAATGTTTTAACATTTTAATACCATATCCTTGTTTCTTCTTCTTCTTTCATAATATTCTCTTCCAATAGAAATTGTATCCAATATTTTGATTGTGGTTGGCTAATCATTTTTATTCATTTAATTTTTTTTTTTTTTTGCTGAAAATTGCCTTAATTTGGTGTTGCATAATATAGCAAATTTTTCATATATTTTAAAGAAAATAGTACAAATAACAGTCTTCATTCCTTGCTCTAATTTGAATACTGAAGAAAAAATAAAACTTAGGCTGATGTCATTTTCCATAGAAAATTTTTCTATGGAAAAATTATTATATATAATTTAATCATTTGAATAATGTTTTGTTTTTCTTTGCAGGACTAGCCCAGATGGAATGGTTGCAGTATTTGGAAGAGTTGTTAAGAATGAACACATATCTGGCCTCTGGAAAGGAATGACACCAGTAATTATGATTTCCATATTTTATTTTGTCACTGCTACAAAAGTGATAATTAAACACAATTCAGGCAGTTTATAGAAATTTTTGAATAATATATTTTGAAATTATTAATAATCTTAGGAGCAAATTTTTAACATTTTAAAAAGATTGCTACCACTCACTTGCGGACCCCTATTTTCAAGGAGGGGCATTAATAGAATAGAACAATCAAAGTTATATAACTTTAAAATATAAATTTAAATTCAGTAGAATATCTTGCATAAACATGAAAAATTAATTAGAGATACTAATTTTTGTTTATAATCTTAACTAATTTGAGGAGAATTTAGAAATACTTTTGCTGTTCGATTTAATTTTGAGAAAATTATGGTTAAAGTTAAACATTTTGTATTGTATTCAGTGGGCAATTGTAACACACTCGCTAACATATCTGGAGAAATATTTGAGGTAGACCTACACAATTTTGGCACAAAACTATGTTAGTAGTAGGAGCTAAGATATTGGAGCACGAAAGTGACCGCGACCTTTTTGACCTTTTCTGACCGCGATTTTTTACCTGGCCTTGACCTTTTTGGGCATCCTGAATTTTTTTACCTTAACTTTTTTGGGGCCTTGATTTTTGGGCAACCCAGTTTTGAGAACCCAGTTTTGAGTCAGTTTTTTGAGAACCCAGGTTTTTGAGAACCAGTTTTTGAGAACCCAAATTTTTGAGAACCCTAATTTTTGAGACCCAAATTTTTGAGAACCCAAATTTTTGAACCCAAATTTTTTGAGAACCCAAATTTTTTGAGCCAATTTTGAGAACCCTAATTTTTGAGAACCCTAATTTTTGGCAACCCTAATTTTTCGGCACCCTAATTTTTGCAACCCTTCGAAGAAGGGTTGCTATGCATGACCGTTATTTTTTGGCAACCCTAATTTTTCTGGCAACCCTAATTTTTGGCCACCCTTTAGGGGCTTAGCCCTATTTTTTGATATTTCGGTAACATCTACACACGAGGGCGCTGCACACACACACACACACACACACACACACACACACACCTAGCCTACACCTAGCCTCCATATAGCCTACACCTAGCCTTCACCTAGCCTACACCTACACTTAGCCTCCACCCATCCTTCACCTAGCCTACACCTACACCTAGATTCCACCCAGTCTGTACCTAGCCTACACCTACACCTAGCCTCCACCCAGCCTTCACCTAGCCTACACCTACACCTACACCTAGCCTCCACCAGCCTTCACCTACACCTACACCTAGACTCCACCCAACCTTCACCTAGCGTACACCTATACCTAGCCTACACGTGCCCATACAACCTTGATGGCTCAACTTTTATGGCTCAACTTTGATGACGTCATCTTTGTTGGCATCTATTTTGATGTCTTAACCTTGTTTGACCATGATATTTCGCCCTTGACCTTGCCAGATACCATGGGTCAATTTTGACCCACGCTAACTTGATGGCTTTGATGGTTCCCAATCACCGTAAGAAGTACCTAGGGATGTTCTATTAGTGTTCTATGAGTATTAGATGAGTGCCAAGTGAGTGCCAATGAGTGCCACATAGTGCCAAGTGAGTGCCACATAGTGCCAACTGAGTGCCACTTTTTTCAAGCCTTTTCTAGCCTCCCCTTAGCCTAGAATAGCCTAATATGGTGTCTACCCCTAGGTAATAAGGTATGAGGAACCGAATGGTGTACATTACAATCTGCTAGAATGCTTCCTACTATGAGTTAGTATTTTTATAACACTTATAAGCACTTACACTCGCCATAGACACTTACACTAGCCCATATACACTTACACTCACACGCACAGGTACACTTACACTTACACTCACACACTCGAAGCTCAATTTTGTTGCCTCATCTTTGATGACTCATCTTTGATGAAGTCATCTTTGATACCACCTATATTGATGATTCATCTTTGATGACTCATCTTTTGTCTACCTCTAGATCATAAGCTGCCCACCAGGCCGCAGCAAGCCCCCTCCCCGCAAAGGATGGAGGCCCCGCACCCGTAGGTGCGACCCGCCGAGCGAATGAAAAATATATATACTATAAGTCATTCATTTTTATTTCATACTTAAACATTTTTATTAAAAACATTTTCGCGAACCTAAAACTGTAACTCATTACAGACCTATTATTTAACACATATATTTATTAACATTATTTTTACTTAATACTTTTTACTTAATACTTTTTAATTTATAAATTTTTAAAAAATTGTATGTAAGAAGAAAAAAACCAGAGTGCCTGATATATAAACATTTTATTTTACTACAACTGTACGAAATTTTATTAAAAACATTAACATTACATACCCATCAAAGCAGTAAATCAGTAAATCAATAGAGGTGTAACCTAACACCAAGAGGGGATTAGTATGCTTTTGTTTTACTGCTTTACTGCTTTAACTCATGTTTTACTGCTTTAACTCATGTTTTACTGTTTTAACTTATGTGTTTTACTGCTTTAACTCACATATTATTAACAATACATACCTTAAAGCAGTAAATCAGTAAATCAATAGAGGTGTTACCTAACACCAAGGCGGGATTAGTATGCTTTTGTTTTACTGCTTTACTGCTTTAACTCATGTTTTACTGCTTTAACTCGATGTTTTACTGCTTTAACTCATATGTTTTACTGCTACTAAAAACATTAACATTACATGCCTTAAAGCAGTAAATCAGTACATAATAGAGGTGTTACCTAACACCAAAGGGATTAGTATGCTTTTGTTTTACTGCTTTACTGCTTTAACTCATGTTTTACTGCTTTAACTCATGTTTTACTGCTTTAACTTTCTGCTTTACTGCTTTAACTTTCTGCTTTACTGTTTTAACTTTCTGCTTTACTGCTTTAACTCATATATTTATTAACATTATGTTTTTTATTTTGTTTTAATACTTTTTATTTATTTTTATTATTATTTTTATTTATTTTATTATTATTTTTATTATTTTTATTATTTTTTTTATTTTTATTATACTTTAGTGTTATTTACTTCATGCCTATTGTTATTATTATTTAGAACACACATACACACACACACACACACACACACACACACTTACACTTATACACACATTCACTATGACACATACACACATTCACTATGACACTTACATTTACCCATAGACACTTACATTTACACTTATACACATGCGGTCACACACACACTTACACTTATACACATTCACTATGACACTTACATTTATCCATAGACACTTACATTTACACTTACACTCACACACAGATTTACTTACACTCACACAGATTTACTTACACTCACACACAGATTTACTTACACACACACACACAGATTTACTTACACTCGCACACAGATTTACACACACACACACACACACACACACACACCCACGCACACTCACTTACACATATAACGTATAATTTATTAAAACATTTTATGTTTTAATTAAGCACGTACATTTATATTACTCATTCAAATATAACTAAAATTATTTCAAAGTTTCTTAAAACTTCTATAATAAATCAATCATTATCTTTGAACAAAGAATTTATTATTAACTGTTAATACTTTTTGTTTATAAATTTTATAACTATCAAGTTTTAAAATAACTTTTACTAAAATTTTATGAAATTTTATTAAAAACATATATTTTACGTACCTTAAAGCAATAAATCAGTAAATCAGTAAGGTCAGCCCCTAGCACCCCTCTACACCAAGCTATGCCACGTTTTGTTCTATTGACTTACTGCTTTACATCATCTTTAGCCATGTAATAAGTATAAAAATAACAAAATAAGTTCTTCTCTGCTAACATAACATGTATTTTATTAAAATCATTCTAAGTTTTTATTTAAAAATAACAATTATTCACTTACATTTATATTATTCACTCGATGTTAACTAAAAATATTTCAAAGTTTTTTTAAATAATTCGGATTTTCTTTATTATTATTATTATTATTATCTATGTACATTGACAATCCATCACGAGAAAACACAACAACTACTCCACTTACAGATACGAAACTGACCTCTCTCTGTAAAATGTGTTGAAATAACTACTTTAGGTCTAAATTTAGGATAATCCTTTTTGTAACCAGGGGCGATTTAAGCCTAATTCCAGGTCAAAATATATTTCAAACTGACCTTTTCTGTAAAATGTGGTGCAATAACTACGTTGGAGTACAAATTTGGGCCCTGGAATTTGAGCTAACGTAGTTATACCAGCCCCAGAGAAAAGGTCAGTTTGTAGCCCGACCTGAAACCAGGTAAATCACCCTGGCCCATCTATTAGACACCTAAGTAGTTATTTCAGCTTTTTATCGGGCTAAATACATCTGAAGACATGCGAGTATTTGTCGTGATGAATTTATAGACTAATGGCAGTAATAATAAAAGAAAAACGGCTTAAAAGCAATATTTTAGTGCTATCAGTGGTATTTTTAAATAAAAACCAGAACGATTTTTAATCAAGAGCTCTAATGTTATGTCAGCAAGAGCTTATTTTTACGCATTACATGGTTAAGATGATGTAAGCAAGTCAATAAGAACAAAGGCGTGTCTGCTGTAATTCGAGACAGTCACTGATTTACTGATTATTGTACGTAAATATCGCTGTAAATTTCGCAAATTACAGTAAATATTGCAAAACTTGACCAAAATTATACGAAACAAAGTAACTGGTTAATAATAAATTCTTTGTTCAAAAGGCACTGATTTGTATTTTGAACGGTTATATTTGAATAATAAATAATATGATTGTAAGGCGACAGCAAATCCCATACGTTATATGAAGATGGTGTGCATTATTGTGTGTTTAATGTGTATGTAAATGCAGTAACAGTAGAGTCTGTGTCATGTCTTCTCTGTGTGCTTAAATGCGATATTGTGTGTAGTAAATCTCTGTGTGAGTGTAAGGAGTAGTATCTTATTATTGTGAGGAGTGTAAAGTGTAAATGCTGGATGGCAAGTGTCATAGGCAGATAAATGCATATAAAATCTTCTGAAGTGTGTGTGTGACCACATGTGTATAAGTGTAAATGTAAGTATCTATGGGTAAATGTAAGTGTCATAGTGAATGTGTGTATAAGTGTCATAGTGAATGTGTGTATAAGTGTAAGAGTGTGTGTGTGTGTGTGTGTGTGTGTGTGTGTGTATGTGTGTTCTAAATAATAATAACAATAGGCATGAAGTAAATAACACTAAGTATAATAAAAATAATAAAAATAAAATAAAAATAATAAAAATAATAATAAATAAATAAAAAATAATAATAAAAATAAATAAAAGTATTAAAACAAAATAAAAAACATAATGTTAATAAATATGAAAGTTAAGCAGTAAAGCAGAATAAAACAAGTAAAGCAGAAAAGTTAAAGCAGTAAAGCAGAAAGTTAAAGCACAGTAAAACATGAGAGTTAAAGCAGTAAAACATGAGTTAAAGCAGTAAAGCAGTAAAACAAAAGCATACTAATCCCTTAGGTGTTAGGTAACACCTCTATTGATTTACTGATTTACTGCTTTAAGGTATGTAATGTTAATAAATATGTGAGTTAAAGCAGTAAAACATATGAGTTAAAGCAGTAAAACAGTGAGTTAAAGCAGTAAAGCAGAAAGTTAAAGCAGTAAAGCAGTAAAACAAAAACATACTCCTGAGCGTTAGGTAACACCTCTATTATTTACTGATTTACTGCTTTAAGGTATGTATTGTTAATAAATATGTACAGTTAAAAACAGTAAAACACATAAGTTAAAACAGTAAACATGAGTTAAAAACGAAATGAAACATGAGTTAAATGCAGTAAAGCAGTAAAACAAAAGCATACTAATACCCCCTTGGTGTTAGGTAACACCTTTATTGATTTACTGATTTACTGCTTTAAGGTATGTAATGTTAATGTTTTTAATAAAATTTCGTACAGTTGTAGTAAAATAAAATGTTTATATATCAGGCACTCTGGTTTTTTTCTTCTTACATACAATTTTTAAAAATTTATAAATTAAAAAGTATTAAGTAAAAAGTATTAAGTAAAAATAATGTTAATAAATATATGTGTTAAATAATAGGTCTGTAATGAGTTACAGTTTTAGGATCGCGAAAATGTTTTTAATAAAAATGTTTAAGTATGAAATAAAAATGAATGACTTATAGTATATATATTTTTCATTCGCTCGGCGGGTCGCACCTACGGGTGCGGGGCCTCCATCCTTTGCGGGGAGGGGGCTTGCTGCGGCCTGGTGGGCGGCTTATGATCTAGAGGTAGACAAAAGATGAGTCATCAAATATGAATCATCAATATAGGTGGTATCAAAGATGACTTCATCAAAGATGAGTCATCAAAGATGAGGCAACAAAATTGAGCTTCGAGTGTGTGAGTGTAAGTGTAAGTGTACCTGTGCGTGTGAGTGTAAGTGTATATATGGGCTAGTGTAAGTGTCTATGGCGAGTGTAAGTGCTTATAAGTGTTAGAAAAATACTAACTCATAGTAGGAAGCATTCTAGCAGATTGTAATGTACACCATTCGGTTCCTCATACCTTATTACCTAGGGGTAGACACCCATATTAGGGCTATTCTAGGCTCAGGGGAGGCTAGAAAAGGCTTGAAAAAAGTGGCACTCAGTTGGCACTATGTGGCACTCACTTGGCACTCATTGGCACTCACCTGGCACTCACCTGGCACTCATCTAATACTCATAGAACACTAATAGAACATCACTAGATACTTCTTACGGTGATTGGGAACCATCAAAGCCATCAAGTTAGCGTGGGTCAAAATTGACCCATGGTATCGATGGCGCGGTCAAGGGCGAAATATCATGGTCAAACAAGGTTAAGACATCAAAAATAGATGCCAACAAAGATGACGTCATCAAAGTTGAGCCATAAAAGTTGAGCCATATGGGCACGTGTAGGCTAGGTATAGGTGTACGCTAGGTGAAGGTTGGGTGGAGTCTGGAGTGTAGGTGCCAGGTGAAGGCTGGTGGGTAGGTGTAGGTAGGTGAGGCTGGTGAGGCTGGGTGGAGGGCTGGGTGTAGGTGTAGGCTAGGTACAGGCTGGGTGGAATCTAGGTGTAGGTGTAGGCTAGGTGAAGGATGGGTGGAGGCTAAGTGTAGGTGTAGGCTAGGTGAAGGCTAGGTGTAGGCTGGGTGTAGGCTATGTGGAGGCTGGGTGTAGGCTATATGGAGGCTAGGTGTAGGCTAGGTGTGTGTGTGTGTGTGTGTGTGTGTGTGTGTGTGCGCGCGCACGCATATATGACAAAATATCAAAATGGGAGCTAAGGAAATGACGCCAGCAAGTGCGGCGCATTGCTGACGCAACGGTGGCGCAGCCCATATGCTCGAGGGTTCTGCATTGATTTATGATTTTCGGTCGTCAAGTTCTCAAAACTGGGTTCTAAAAGACTGGGTTATCAAATTTGGGTTCGACAGTTTCTGAACCGGATTACCTAAAATCAGTTCTCAAAAAATCGGGTTACTCAAAATCGGTCTCTCAAAAAAATCCCGGTTAAATCGGAATTTCCGGTTATAAAATAGGTTCTCAAAAAATTTGGGTTCTCAAAAAATTTGGGTTCTCAAAAAATTTGGGTTCTCAAAAAATCCGGGTTCTCAAAAAATCCGGGTTCTCAAAAAATCCAGATTCTCAAAATCCGGATTCTCAAATAGGATTCTCAAAAATTAGGGTTCTCAAAAAAATTTGGGTTCTCAAAAAATCCGGGTTCTCAAAAAAATCTGGGTTCTCAAAAAATCCGGGTTTTCAAAAATCCGGGTTCTCAAAAAAATCCGGGTTCTCAAAGGATTCTCAAAAAATCCGGGTTCTCAAAAAAATCCGGGTTCTCAAAAAAATCCGGGTTGCCCAAAAGGTCAAGGCCCAAAAAGTTAAGGTAAAATTCAAGGATGCCAAAAGGTAAAGGTCAAAAAGGTCGCGGTCAAAAAAGGTCAAAAAAAGGTCGCGGTCACTTTCGTGCTCCAATATCTTAGCCCTACTAATGTTGATGAAATAGACTTATCAATTGTGGTAAAGAAAGTCTGATTTGTTCAAAAACAGACTTACTCCACTGTTTGTATTTATTAAAAAGCTCCTTATATATATATATATATATATATATATATATATATATATATATATATATATATATATATATATATATATATACTTTATATATATATAATATACTCTATATATATATATATATATATATATATATATATATATATATATATATATATATATATATATATATATATATATATATATATATAAATATATAACTTAATATATATATATATATATATATATATATATATATATATATATAATAACATATATATGCTATATATATATATAAAATCACCTGTCCTTGTGTTCCATAACTGGGGGAAGG
>JABUQX010027637.1:10000-17500 GCA_015478945.1 Trachelipus rathkii | reverse complement strand
TTACCATCACTTTTCTACCCCAATCCTTTGGAACTATACCCTTCACAATCGCTTTGTTCACAACTTCCATATTCAGTCAATCACAATTCCGCCTCCGTTCATGATCATTTCATCAGTATTTCCATCTACACCTGCTGATTTGCCATTCATCAACTTTCTCAAAGTTTCTATTACTTCCTCACACGTTTCCAAAATACTTATTTCTTCTTTCATCATCATACCCAGTTTACCCACACTCATTCACTATCACCTCTTCATCACTGTCAATGTTTTGCAGATTTTCTAAGTGTTCTATCTACTTTCTCCTCAATCACTACCATCACCTTACTGTTATCTACATTTACTTTCAAACTTTCTTCAGATTCGCCACATAAAGCCAAATCATCAGCATACAATAAGCAAGGCAGCCTACACACACACTTCCATTCTCCATCCATTAGTATAACACCCTCCCTTACCACAAATTCTTTCATCACTCTATCTATATATATAAATTAAATAGCCATGGAGACAATACATCCCTGCCTCACTCCTCCGTAATATTAAACTACTCACTTTCCATTCCATTTATTCTTACACAAGCTTCACTATCGACGTACATACTTTTGCTTCTAATAAGAAGCCTATCAGCAACACCATACATCACTAACACCTTCCACAGAGCTTCTTTTGATCCTGTCATACGCCTGTTGCAAATCTATTAAACTTAAATACAATTTATTTGTCTCTCATTTCCTCACTATTTTGTTTCAATGTGAAAATTTGATTTACCCATCCTCCACCACTTCCAAGTATTTACACCTTGTTCTTCGTCAATTAATCACTTGACGTACCCTTTCAATCAAAATATCAACATTTATCTTTCCTACCACAGTCAATAAACTAATTCCCCTCCCTTATAGTTTCAGCAGTTCCCCTTATTCCCCTTACCCTTATATATATATATATATATATATATATATATATAATATATATAATATCATATATATTATATATATATAATAATATATCATATTAACCACATATATGTATATATAATATATAATATATATATACGATATATTAATATAATTATATATTAATATAAGTATATATATAGTAGGGTGTGCCGAATCCAGAAATTTGCCGAAGCCGAAGCTTCGGCCGAAGCCCCTTTGCCGAAGCCGAAGCTTCGGCCGAAAGCCGAAGCTTCGGCTAAATATACAGTTTTTCATCAGTTCCTTACTATAACAAATAAAAATATAGCATACAGAGTAATTAATCATCATTGTTTTAAAATATTTAAGTCCAATAAAAAGGGATATTATAATTATTTTCAACTCCTCTCCATGCTCAGGCAGTAGCCTACTTCTGTTTAGCAGTTAAAAAATGTTTCCCAAGTTTTTGCTTGAAAAGTCGACTCGGCTTCATTACTGATGATGGACGCGCATAAAATTTTCTGGAAAAGTTTGCTAATCCCAGCAGTTGTTCTTTTTATCAGCACAAGTATAGTTGTATGCACCCCACCATTTGTAAGGAATTTCTTTTATTCATATGTTTTGAAGGCTTAGCTAGAAGTTTGATTTCATCATGCTGAAACATAATTATGAATTATATAGTATATATATATATTATTATATATATATTATAGATAGTAAATTAATATATATATATATAAATATAAGATATATATAATATGTATTATATATATATATATTATAAATTAAGAAATAAGAATAATATACATTCTAAGGAATAATAAAACAAATACAATTTTTCTTACCATCGTTCTTCAATAGTTTTTGATTTTTGATTTATCAGGTCTTTTCTGCTCCTTTTGCCCGTTGTAGCAGTTATTTCAGCTTCATTTGCTACACTTTTATGGTAGAAGCTGTAAATGTCCATATTCATTAATTTCCTTTTTTTTCCAGTTGAGCCATCTGAATCTGATGCAGCAGGTGAAAATGATCCTTCTGAATCTGAGTCACTGTTCATTGTTTCAGTGTTATTAACTTCTAGTCTTTGATTTAAGGGAGATTTAGAATAAAATTTGAAGTACTCTTGAAAAATAATTACTTTCATTACACTTTCATCGGTATTTCAACAAAATTGAATTTGAAACGGGGATCAAGCATCATAGCAATCTTTAAACTATCATTCTCCTTATATTTCTGAAAGCGAGTTATAAAGTCTGTTTTAGCTCATCTACAACAGTTTTTATCCCAGTTGCTGTGTTGCTAACAAATTGGAGAAACTTCTCCATTGAATGAACCATTGAATAAATAATGGCAAACATGCATCATCTCACTATCTTTTGTGGCCTTTTCAAAGTGTTGCAGAATGCATACAAGCATTTCAGCAAGATCCCATTGGCTCTCTGTTGGTTCTTTCAAATTTGCATATTTTTCCTAGAAAGAAATGTAATGCAATGCCTTTTTCGTCACAAAATCTTTGACCAGCATATAATATCGTCAATTTCCATCTTGTGAAACATCCGGATTATTTTATGCTTCTGATAAATATTGACTTGAATTTCTTTAAATTTTGCACTCCACTTGAGGAGTGATTAAAATGTCCTGCTATTTGCTATAAAATAAGTCATATTACTACTGCTCTTTGTTCTTTGAAGAGCTTGTTTTAAATCAACAGTTGCATTGTATTATTAACACCTGCAGATGTTTGAATTGTCAAGTTATGGATCTTATAGCTGACCAGGACATTGCTGCATATATCTGTTTTAAAATCATCATGCATTTCATTAGTTTATACCCCAAGTTTGCAGTGATTCAATTGATGAATTTCAATCATTTATGGAGGCATCAGAAAAATGTGAAATTTGCAAGATATAATTTTTAAGTTTGTATTCATATGTTAAAAATCTAGCAGTCAAACTATAAAATGACTCGTTAGTGCTGGCTGGCATGTCCAATCCATCGGATAGTTAAACTAATGAAATTACTTATCATAATTCATGGCTTCTACTTAGCCTTTATTTTTCATACATATAGAGACTAACCTTAGTGGAGGAATATGTCCGACAAGTACTTTATATTTGGAGGGCTAATATGCTTTAAAAGCCGCTTAAATCTTTATCATCCACAACAGAATATGACGCAGATTAAATATATCATTTCCCAATAAGCACGGTAATACTCTTAGCTTAGGCATGAAGTTGCACACTTCTTTTTCTTGTCGCAATAATTTCTTGTAGAGCCGAATATAAATTAGTTTCACATAATTAGTTCTTAAAATTAAAAATGTATTAAAAAAATTATTAATTTACCTAGCGAAAATGACAGCAACAATTGATTTAAAAGAATAAATAAGATCGCATGTTGTTTAAAGTATCAATAATAAAGAAACTGATAAATAGTAACAAGATTATTTAGTTACATACTATACATTTGTTTCTCATTTTCTTTGGTATATATATAGAAATTAAAATATAATATTGAATATTTTCAATATAACACTTCTACCTATTATATTTCATAATAAACCGATGTTTTGTGCAGAATATTTGAAGCTTTCCCTATGGGTTTTGCTGTTTCAGCTTGGTTCGGATCATCGCATTTTTTATTCTTGTGCTACTTTTTGTGTGCCAAAAGAATCTGTTAAATACTTTTGATTTTCAACTGCTTTCGATTGAAATTTAGCATTGGAGATTTCATGAATTTCATTTTATTGAGAAACGCATTATGCACCCCTTGAATGGTTATAGAATTTGTTGTTGTCATTTGTGGGTACTTTACTTCCTCGGAAAATTCTTCTTGCATAGTATTCACACTGCTTTGTAATATCATCATCTTTTACTTTAAAATAGTCCCATATAGGATTCGAAAGTTTTTAGCATTATACTTTATTATAATTTTTTATATTTATATCATAATCGGAACAGCAATATATAATTAAGGATATATAAGAATAAGAAAATAATATAGAGTATATTTTTGGTTATTAACAGTTTTATTTATAAGTATTAAAAAAAAATATTTGTTTTATTACCAACATTCAATTTTTCGATAATTTGCCGAAGCCAAATAGCTCGGCAGAAAATGCTTAGGCTTTCGGCTTCGGCTTCGGCTCGGCAAAAAATGCTCCGAAGCTTCGGCATACGAATACTTTACTTATATTATTACTCTAATTATATATATTATAATAATTATAATAGTATAGATATATATATATATATATCATATACTAGTATAATATATTATATATATCAGTATATATATGATATATATAATATAAATAATATATATATGATATATAAGTATATATGTATATATATAATATATATATATATATGGTACTTTTTATTATTCTTCACAATGTCAGCACTCACGGACAGTGCCCTTTTCAAGGAAAGGACAGAAAATAATAAAAATAACTAAATATATTTCAGATTTCTTCATTAGTCTTTGAATTTTATTTTTCTTCTTCATCCATGATCATCGAAGAATCTGCATTTACAAACCGATAAGAAAAAGTTTCTTCAGCATCTTCCTCTTCTGCTTGCTTGCTTTATTTTCTTTTTTATGGTTCTCCTGTTTCATCAGCATCATTAACATAGGAGAAACCATTCAAATAATTTACTTTTGACTGATCCTACATTTCCATTAGCGTTCATTTTTTTCTTCTTTAAAATTTTCAAACCACTTCAGCATTTTCCACAAATGCTTCGGACAAAGTAGTAGCGCAGCATATACTGTCATCGCATGAGTTGGTGCGACCGACAATAATCCAATCAGTGCGTCGCTGCCAATGGAGACCATCACCGCTAGTTCAAAAGTATTATTATTGCTCTCCCCCAATTCTTTGGAACTATACTCTCCATAAACGCTTTCCTACACGACTTCCACATCCAGTCAATTGTAATCTCGCCTCCAATTATCATTTCACAGATAATTCCATATATACCTTCAGATTTACCATTCTTTGACTTTCTCTCCCTACCTATTACCTCCTTCCTACTAATTACCTGATCCCCAAAATACTTATTTCTTCTTACACTGCCAAACCCACACATATTCACTATAGCCTCTCATTATTGATAATGATATACAGATTTTTGTAGTGTTCCCACCACACACACCTCACATCCATTTCATCATTCACAAAAGTACCATCCTTATTCATTATTCTTTGAAGATTCTCTTTACTCTCTTAACCTTTGTACTTCTTTCCAGAAGAGCTTCCTATTCCCTTGTAAGTCCCCCATTCATGATCCTTCTAAACTGTTCATTTACTTAGTTTTTTTCTACGTATACAACTTTGTCTTCCTTTTTTCCTCCTTATATGTATATTTTCATACACTTCTTTCGAGACCTCATCATTGGCTTTTAACACATTCAATCACCTTTTTTTTTTTTTTTTTTTTTTCCTTCTGCATCACCTCTTCATTCCAAGGCTCACTATTGAGATTCTTACTTCCTACTTTATAGCGCATCCACATACTTCTCTTGCACTACCAACAAAGGCTGCCTTCATTTGCGTCCAGATTTGTCGTTTCACCTTGTTTACATAAAACTAATTTATTTTCAAGTGCTCTCACATACTTTTCCTTATAACCTTGCTCCCTTAACTTCTCACTCTTAATCTCCCCCCTTCCTTCCTCATCTCTTTTTCTCTCCATCCATACCACCACCAACTTAATCTTACATTAACAACATGATGATCTGATATTCCCACCCCCAACCGCTCACTGATTTAACGTCCATCACAGACTTCAATATCTCCTCCTTCACCAATACAAAATCAATTATACTTTTCACTTCGATGCCATCTCCTTCACCTACCTCATCTCTCGTATACTTAGGGATATTTTTGTGCCCGAAGAATGTATTGCTTACACATTAACCTCTCTCCTCACTGAAATTATTCACCTTCCTACCATTCTCATTTTCTCCCGCAACCTCAAGAGCGCCCGTTATGCTATCCCTTTTTCGATCACCTATCTAACCATTTAAGTCGCCCAACACAATCAATTTGAAGCTCTTATTCACCCTGTCCAAAACATCGTTCAGATTATCCCGGAAAGTCACAATCTCCTCAACATCACCCTTAGATAAACCCTATGTTACAACCACACATACCTTGACCTTTTCAAACTCAAATTTAACCATTGTAATTTTAGTGCTCACACAAATAAAATCCACCATAGGTTTATGCCACAGTTCACTCATCAGAACGGCAACTCCTCTCCCCCTCTCATTCTTCCACTCCAGCATGCACACACACATTTCGCCCCACACCACTCGTCTTCACCGTTTTCACTCATCTTTCACTCCATCACCTCTCTCCTCTTCGCACCAATTATTCCTATCGCATACCATGTGCCCAGACGATTTATACAAGGTTTCTTACGCCGGCCACGACCAACTCCGAAGCATGCATTAGCATTACTAGCAAGAAATACTTGGTAGTGAGTAATCAACCCAACTACCACTGTCCCTTTAGTCTCCTTCTATGACACGCAGAACATACACTCTGGAAATTCTTTCTCTCCCACACACAGGGATATATATAATAAGAAAGTGTTGTTTGTAATAGCAAGATTAGTGTTTTATGGTATTATTATTATTATTATTATTATTTATTATTATTATTATTATTATTATTATTATTATTAAAATAATTATTTTCTTTTGCAGCTTATCAAGTCGTTTGGTTTGAAGTAAAACGAATATTCTGTTTTTTGAAGAAAATGTATCAAGAAATTAATATACTATAATAATACTATAAATATATATATATTATATATATTATATATATATTATATATACTATATTATTATATATATATATATATATTATATATAATAGAAGAGAATATATATAAAGATATATATTATATATATATAATATATATATATATATATAATATTATATATTATAATCAAGTTTGCGATTCACTATTGTAAATGAGTCGTCGTAGTATCACTTCTTTCTTTTCTTTACTTTATATTTCTTAGTTTAAACATTTAGAAGACGTGATTCACAGCCTTTCTGTAATTTCCTATTATTATTATTATTATTATTATTATTATTATTATTATTATTATTATTATTATTATTATTATTATTATTATTATTATTATTATTAGAAATGTGAAAATTTATTTTTTTGATCCTGGAATGGAAGTTGCCTTGTTCATAGAACATAAAAATTGGTTACTGATGATTCTGTGAATATTAAGACCCTTGAAGGGGAAAGTAAACGAGGCCTTAAAGGAAAATATATTTAAAATATACAGTATATATATTTAATACATTTTTAAGTTTTTATGAGGGTTCCGAAGGAGCTCTTCAAGTTATTGTAAAATATATTTTGTATGAAAGTGGAGTATTAATTAGTTTACAAACTGGCTATAAGGTTTACAAAAACTTTGTGATAGTATCATAGATCTTCTAGGAGAAATTGAGAAATTTGAAAAAATTATTGTAGGGAACCGACCCTTATTAAACATGTTTTGATGTATACAATGTATTAATTATATATCTTGAAGTTTGGCGAGAAGAC
>JABUQX010027637.1:2500-5000 GCA_015478945.1 Trachelipus rathkii | reverse complement strand
ACTAAAATATGATGTATTATATTTGTTCATTAAATAATAAATCATTGGAGTGTTATTATAAATAAGATGCAATTTAATTTTCTTTAATATTTAATTTATATTAAAAAAATGAAAGAAAAAAAAATAAAAATGAATGAAATAGTTGCACACTAACTGCAAGTTGATATAAAATGGTGGTTGCGCAAACTTGCAACCAGGCCACGAGCACGCCCCTGATACTATATATATATTGTACATATATATATAATATAGATATATATATATTATATATATATATTATATATATATATATTAATATATATATATAATATATTATATATATTATATATTTATATATATATATATTGGAAACTTGTGTATATATATATGCAAATTTTAAAACTCTTTATTTATAGACTTTTATATTTGTTTGAATTTTTATCATAATATATATATATATATTATATATATAATATATAGATTATAGTATATAATATAGTATTATATACTATATATATCATATTATATATTATATATACTTATAATATATATATATAATATAATATAATATATAATATATATAAACCGAAGTTATGTATTCTTTATAAGACTTTAGCAAATAAAATATTAGTTAAAAAAATATTAGTTTTGTAATCCCTCTTTCAATTCAATATAGACTTAATGGATTATTATTTACCATCCAAATATTTCTTTCATATTCTGAAGAAATCTTTTATTAATATTTTTTCTTGCATATGATGTAATCGATCATTGCTACTCGTTTCCGTAAGTTCTCTCTTCCGGCTACCAGCATGGAACGGAGAAATTGAGGTTCTTTCGAGCACCTATGAACACGAAGGGCTTAGAAGAGAAAAATGAAAGTCGGAAGGAAAGCCTACCTATCCCGACCATCCCGTCCATCCCGTCCCTACCCTTAAGTGAGAGCTTGTCGCAGTCCAAAAAAATCCACCCTAGGGCTTCATAAGACTTCGACGAACATTGTGGTATCTCGTCAATGTGTGGTTCATCCCCTGAGCCAGGCCCACAACCACACACCCTCGCAAAAACCCCAGCCATTCACTAATATTATGCACCTTTCTTCCATCTGCCTAACCCGCCTTCAGACATTCCTTTACTGACTCGATCCACTTTTTCTTCGGTCTCCCAGCCAGTTAATTCTTATCACACACCACTATATCATCCATGCTTTCCATATGACCAAACCATATTAATGCACTCAAGTTCATTTTCTCATTTACAACTTCTTCAAACCACACAACTCCCTAATGTGGTCATTCCTCATTTTAGCAATTCTTCTCGCACCTAACACGCCCCTAAAATTGTCCATCTGATCAGATTGTACCTTAGATCTATACCTCTTATTTCATACCATAGTTTCACTACTATATATTAACACAGGTAACAACATATCTTCATGTAAAACCCTAGTTCACCCAAGACTTAGTCTCTTTGTATCCACCAAGGATTTAATATCACCAGCCACCTTCCTACCATTCACAACTTTCCTACTACATTGCACCATCCGTTCCCTTTTCATCCAACATGGGTTCTAAATATTTAAGCTCGGATACTTGTTCCATTTCCTCAACATCTAGCATGACTTCACATTCGGACTCTCATCATTCACTACCATAACCTTGTATACGAATACATTTACTTTCAAACCCTGTCAAACTCATCTACTAATCCTCTCAAACTCTCTTCAGATTCGCCACACAAAACCAAATCATCATTTCATTATTGTACAATAAGCATGGCACCCTCCAGTATCTTCCATTCTCAGCCATTTTAATACCTTCCCCCTACCCTCCATACCTCTAATTCTTTCATCACCCCATCCATAAACAAATTAAATAACTCTACTATGAAAATTAAACCAATCGCTTTCAACTCTATTTTTTCTTACGCACGCTTCACAATCGCCATACATACTTTTGATTATATTCAGACGCCTACCACCAACAACATATATCACTAGCACCTGCTACAGAGCTTCCCTATTATTCCTGTCATAGGCCTGTTGCAAGTCAATAAAACCTAAATACAATTTATTCTTCTCATTTTCTCAATCATTTTGATTAATGTGAAAATTTGATCCACACACCCTCTACCACTCCTAAATGCACCTTGTTCTTTACCAATCAGTCACTGCCTCACTTTTATCAACAATATACACATATATTCTTGCCTACAACACCAATAAACTAATTCCGATATAGTTCCTATAGTTTCTCTTATCACTCTTACCTTTATATAAGTGTACTATTATTACTATCCTCTAATCTTTCGGAACTATACCCTCCACAAACACTTTATTACCCAACTTCCGTATCCAATCAATCACAAACTTGCCTCCATTCTTGATGATTTCACCAATAATTCCATCTATACTTGCTGATTTATCATTCTTCAACTTTCTCACTGTACCTATTACCTCCACCCTAACAATTACCTCATCAAAAAAAATATATATTTCTTCTAACACCATCAAATCAGGACA
>JABUQX010027636.1:32500-40362 GCA_015478945.1 Trachelipus rathkii | reverse complement strand
AAAAAAGTGGGACATAAACAGCGAGGTTGCAAAAAAAATTTGTGTTGCTATTTGTGAAATGATAGCTCTTGATGTACAGCCGTTTTCAATTGTTGAAGATGTTGGTTTCAGAAGACTGATGAAGCTGCTTAAGCCCAATTATGAACTACCTTCCAGAAAATATTCACTGCTACGATAATTCCCAATTTGCATGTCCAAGTCATGAATAAAGTACAAAGCAAGATTGATGAAACAACCAATATGAGTTTCAGTACTGACATTTGGACTAACAATGCTGATACATCATTCATCAGGTAATTAAAAAATTTTAAATAGTAATTTAATAATCAATTAATTACCTACTAATAATTATTGAATGATGAATGGCATTTTTAAATTAACTACGTAGTCAATACAGTTAGGCTTTAATTGACAAAAAGCCAAATATTTTGCATTGAATAGGTATGAGATGATGTTAGCATTAAAATAATGTTATTTTCAAGTTTAGCTAGTTGCAAGTTTCATTTTTTAGTTAAAATAACTTACTTCCTACTACTGAATAATTAATTTCAGACAATTTAAATGTTTGATGTTTTTCATTTTCAGCTTGACAGCAAAGTGCATTGATGAAAACTTCAATACGTCAATGGTTGTACTAAGTCGAGCCTTTTCCTGATTCACATACAGCTTCCAACATATGTGAAATTGTTCAAGATGTAGTGGATGAGTATAAAATCCCTCCTTATAAAGTGCACATGATTGTGCATGACAATGCAGCAAACATGGTGAAGGGCGTTGCAAATACTGGCTTCAATAGTCTTAGCTGCTTTCTCCATACCTGTCAGTTGGTTGTTCTGGATGCCATATTTGAGCAGCGGATAATGAAAGACATCATTGCAAACTGTCGTCAAATTACTTCAAATCATTCACCCTCAGCATATGCAAAGCTGGAGGCGCTTCAAACCCAGCATAACTTGCCAAAACACAAGTTAATTCAAGATATGATCACACGTTGGAATAGCAGCACCTACCTCATGCTTGAGAGAATATTTGAGCATAAAACAGCCATTGCCAATTACTGTGCAGATGTTCCAAATTTGCCTGTATTTGAGGCAAATAAATAAGCTCTAAAGCAAATGCTCAAAGTTGCTGAAAATTTTCCATCAAACAACTCTCAGCTATGGTAAATTATAATCATTTAATTATGATATATAATATATTATTATATATATATAATTATATATATATATATATTATATATATATATATATAGTATTATATATATATATATATTATATTATTATTATATATTATATAATATTATATAATTATTATATACTATATTATATACTATATATATTATATATATATATATATATATATAATATTATATATATATGATCCATGTACAGATCTATATGCTTGTTTTTATATATTCTATATATAGACTAATTGTTATAATTTATTTTTTATTAAATATATTAAATATATAATAATATATATATATTATATATATTATAATATATATATATATATATATATATATCAGGAGGTGGGCATCAGCGCAAAGCGCATTTGAGCTTATTAAGGTAAATGTGCGCTTTTTGCGTTTGCGGCGAATTCTAAAAATTGTGCGGTTTTGCATTTGCGCTCAACCTTTTTCAAGAGCGAAGCGCATTTGCGTCTATCTAAATAATTTGCGTTTGCGCTTCAATCTAAATTATTTTCTTTATATACTATATATATATATATATATTAGTAAATATATATATTAATTATATATATAGTATATATATATATAATATATATATTATTATATTATGATATATATATATATGTATATATATATTTATATATATATATATATATATATATATATATATAGTATATATATATATATATATATATATATATATATATACCTATAAAATGGGGGGAAATATGTATTTTTTTGTAGATTTTTTTTTTTTTTTTTTTGTAGGTGCAAAATCAGCTATTTAAGTTAGCCCATGTTTTAAATACTTTATTTTCAATGGAATTATTAACAAAAATATAAAAAATGTAAAGAAAAATATTTTTAGCAAAATTTTGAAAAATGCAATTTTCAAAAAAAAATTTTGGGGTAAAATGGGTACTTATATAAAATGGGTATATATATAAAATGGGACTTAGGATTGTATAGTAGTATTGATATTAATAATGAAAGGTAATATAACTTAAAGATATTATAAAATTAATTTGGGTCGAAAATAACATGTGTAAGCTATATTTTTTTACCATTGTTAAAATCAATTTTTTTCTAAAATTTTGAATTTTTTTTTTTTAATTTTTTAAATCTAAAATCAAGTTATAGCCATATTTAACCCTTTCATGCCTGAATTATGATGAAATTTAAAATAAATTTTTTTAATGGTTGAATCTAGTTACTACATCGGTAAATAATACAAAAATGTCATGAAAAGCATAATTTTGTAATTAGTTAACAAAATACATCATGTTGCCATATGGCAACATTCGGCATAAGTAGTAAAAAATATTGAACTTATTTTTTTTTTCTTGGCTTCTTTTACAATTGTTTTGGATGCAAAAAATGAATACTTTTTGTGTTACATAGACATCAGTTGCTAAAAAAAAAATGTTTTTCCTAATATAATTCAAATGATATGTATTGAAACAATTAGACCAAATTATTTCTGATGGTATTTTATATAACAATTTGTTTTGTTTTTTAGACAATCACACTTTACATTTGTTGAAAGTAACTATGGTAAATCCTTCAACATATTCCTTACACCTCCTTTTTGCCTTTACCAATTGAGCCCAATTGTGACATCCTCTTTGAACTCACAAAGAGGGAGGCATTACTTTTTAGCACCCCATACTCGACGATATAAAAGCCAAACATTGACTACTGCCAGATCCATTAGATAGGAAAAGATTCGCATATACCACTTTTTAGATTTGATATCTATTCTATAGAACTCAATCAGCATGTCGCAAAGGTCTACCCCTCCCATGAATTTATTGTACTCGGTAATAGCTTGTGGTTTAGGAATAGTGATGTGCTCTTTTTTTTGCTATCCCATCTTCTCGCATCGCTCATTGGATATATATACCGGCATATGTAGACAAGCAGTGCACAGGTTTATTGTCGTACGATTTGATGGCAATGGTGTTTTCCTTAGATTCAACTTTGTAGTCAAAATAAATTCTGCCTACCTTTTGTAGTTATTTTTCTCCTTTCAAACTGCAACCTCTTAGCATATTTGGGCAGAAAGTTGACAATATATAAATACCATCATCCTTCAAATTCTTTGCTAAATTTACTGAAGAGAACCAATTATCATAATAAAGCTTATGATTGGAATGTTTAGGAATGCCTTCTGCTAGCCTCATAACGACGCTAGATGAAACTCCTAAACCAGAATCGTCTGCTTTACCAGTGTAGACTTCAAAATCATAAATGTAGCCACTTGCTCCCGCCCTTGCAAATACTTTATAAACCCACTTATGGGGTTTCTAGGGGTTGTATTGTTTTAGTGTAATGCGATCTTTCGTTGGAATAATTTGCTCATCAAAGCATTGTTGCTCCTCTAGGGGTGTTATTTTGCAATTGTTTCTTACTGCATCTAAAAGTGGCCTAATTTTTTTAAGTAGTTGTATTCTGGATGGCTTGTTAGTTCCGGGGGCTTCCTAGTTCGGAGAAGAAAGACAGACAGACAGACAGACAGATATAATAATATTATTATATATATATATATAATATATATTATAATATATATATATATATTATATATAATATAATATTATCGTAGTATATATTTATATATATATTATATATATATATATATATATAATATATAAATGAAAAATAAGTAAAAAAATCTACTTGCACAATCCTTTGATGTCGGATGTTGCCGCATGGCTACAACCAACTGCATGCTTATTTATATAGCATAATATTATCATTATATATAAAACTAATTCTAAATCTCGTAATGTTATATATCTAATTTGTAACACCATCATAAAAATGCCCAAATACATAAAAGAAAAGAAAGAAAAAAAAGAAAAAAAAATGATGCAGCATCTCAATTTTGTCACAAAATCTCAAACGCATCTTCCCTCTTCTTTCGTCAATGACACACTGATTTAAATGATTAAATTTTTTCATTGAGTGAGCTTATAAGAGAGAACGGCGTCTGAGGAAATGATTCATTTTAAAAAACATCCTTATAGTCACATACATAAGGGTGAAAATTGCTTGAAAAGTTAATGTAGCCAAATGTCTACGTACGTCGTGAAAGGGTTAAATGTTTTTTTTTTTTCAAATTTAAACATTCATAAATGTTATGGTATAACAAAAATATAGAAAAATGTAAAAAAAATATTTTTAGTAAATTTTTGAAAAATAAGTGTCAAAAATTGAAATGGGGGGAAAACGAGTAATTTGCCTTTGAATAAAAAGTATATAATTGAAAATTATAACAATTACAATTGTACAGTATTATTTATTAATATTTCAAGTAGCTATATGAAACTGTTAAAGATGTTAAAAAAATAATTTTGGTATAAATAAACATGTGTAACTTATCCCATTTTATTATCATTCTTGGACAATTGTTTTTCATATAAATATGAATTTTTTTTTCAGTAATAAAAATAATAATAGTAATACTGGATAGGTAGGTAAATAATAATTAATAATAAGCATAATAAAAAAAACAACTTGTATCGGTACGGTTAGCGTATGTACGTAATAATACCTACGGTACTAAAAGAATATATAATACAGTACCAGTAAAAATAATAGTAAAAAATCATACGAAACTACGTATTATAACAGTTTGATAAAATAATAAAATAAAAACGGAAAGGAAAAAAAAAAAACACGGTATTATAAGGAAATTTTTTGAGTTTAGTTGCGTCATTTATTTAATTTAAATTAAATACAAATATTGAATATAATATTTTTTCTAACAAAAAACTGCATTTGAAGTTTCTAATCACTTAAATTATTAAAGCAAATACTTATATTATAAAATTACTCATTTTACCCCAAAACCAATCACCATTAATATTTTATGAACTAAAAGGAATATGTGCAATTATTTACATCAAAACTCTTACTTTTACACTTTTGTATATGGTATTAGTCAGATTTTAATCCAAACTGAAAATTGGCCGAGATACAGACCTTAGTTTATTTTTGGAGTTTCTGAAAAATTATTTTCTGAACACGGGGGAAATTTTTTTGAGTTATATTTGTCACTTATTTAATTTAAATTAAATACAATTATTAAATATAATCTTTTTTCTAACAAAAAAACCTCAATTGAAGTTCCTAATCACTTCAATTATTAAAAAAACTTATATGTCAAAAAATTACCCCTTATACCTATGATATCATTTTCCCCACATATTATTATATATATATATATATATATATATATATATATATATATATATATATATATATACATATATATATATATATATTATATATTATATTATATATGTTATAGTGTTATAATATATATATATATATATATATATATATATAATATATATATATATATATATATATATTGAGGGAGAGATAAAGGGAAAAATTACATATATGGATATGTATGTTTATAGTTTATATATATATATATATATATATATATTATATATATATATTTCTCCATTATATATATATATATATATATATATATATATATATATATATATTATTAAGGCATCTCAAAATAAAATTTTGTTTTTGAGAGGGGACCTCCATCTTGCAATTGGAATGATAAACATATATGTATGGATGTTTCGTACACCTATGTATGAATCAAGGATACCTATTAAAAGATTGAGGGTGCGGGTAGAGGAGGATTTCTTCTTCACACTACAAAACCATATTAGCATTACAATTTTGTATTTTAGACAAATTTTATTCATTACTTTGGTGTCTGTCTGTCTAAGATTTTAACGACGGGAAAGGTAGCGCCTGTTTACAAATTCCAACATAGACAGGCATATATATATATATATATATATAATATGATATATATATATTAATATATATAGTTTCTTTTTTTTATATAATATATATATATATTATATATATATATATATATATTATATATATATATATATATAATATATATATATATATATATATATTATATATATATATATATATATTGGTGCTGTTCTTTTTCACTTGACTGAAAATTTATGTCCTTAAATAATGTTGGTGCTCTTGCTATTTATTACGAATTATAAAAATAAGAAAAGAAAAGAAAAGAAAATGAGCTTCACTGTCATTATTATTTTTTAAAATGCTTTTTTTTCAGTTTTTTGTTAATGGTTATCGTCAGAAGTTGATTGTTGCTTATAATTTAATGTTTTTGTTTTTAACTTTTTTATATTTTAATATTTATTTATCTTTTTATTTTATTTGTTGGTAATGTTATATTGAAACGGTAATGACATTTCAAAATTTAAACAGGAGAAAATTTATAAAAAAAAAAAAAAAAAAAAAAAAAAAAAAAAAAAGCTACAGGGAAAAGGAATACATTTTGGAATCCTTGTAAAATTTTAGTTAAAAAAAAAAATTAATACATAAATTGCTATTTTTTTTTTGGGAGGGGGGAACTGGGACATAGTATATATATATATATATATATATATATATATATATATATATATATATATATATATATATATATATATAATTTTAATTAATATATATATATATATATTTATAATATATAATATACTATATATATATATATATATATATATATATATATATTATTTGTAAAGGTATTACACGGCAATGTAGGGGGCTCGAGCCGACGGGGAACACAGGGGGGGGACGTTTTCCATACCCCGTAGGGGAGGGGCGGAGGAACCCCCGCGACACCCAAATACCAAAGAGCGGGGGTTTCCGGAGACCCTTCCGAGGGGGGAATTAAGTCCCTACCCCGCTAGTTCCCCGAAGGCCGAGAGACCCGACTCTGCCATCGGTTGCGGTATCATTTCGTAGGGGTATATCTTTAGTTAATAAAAAAAAAGCAAAATTTACTAGAAAGTCTATTTATTTTAATGAGTAACGTATAAAAAGTGTTTAAATAGGCTTTCTACTCATATTACTATAATAATTATTAACAATATTTTTTTTTTTTTTTTTACATTTTCTTAACTAAAATTTTACCAGGATTCAAAAAATGTATTTCTTTTCCCTGTGTATATATATATATATATATATATATATATATATATATATATATATATATATATATATATATATTATATATATATATTATATATATATATATATATATATATATATATATATATATATATATATATATATATATAGTACTGTTACCTAAATGTAACCCACCTGTTTTGGTTACGTAAAAATAGCCCACTCTGTATCTCAGTATATATGAGGCGTAGAACCAAAAAATTTGGTGCACCTATTAATCCCATCGAGTATGAGTGAAAAAAGGTGTTATAATTGTTCGAAGTTGATTTTTTGAATTTTGGGAAATTTTTAAAAATTTTCAAAATTTTCACACAATTTAAAGGGACTTGGAGTGAATTTTTGGGACTTTTGCAGCCAATGCTGCATTAAGAACTCTGTAAATTATGTTAATATTTAATTAAATTATGTTAGTCCCATCTTTCATCTCATCCCACAGCAAATTTCATGAAATTTTATGCAACCCTTCAACACACACATACCTTCCAAAGTGAACCTCAAATATAGCCCACTTGTATGATAAAAATAGCCCACTTCCAAATTAATTGAAAATGTGCATGTATATGCGCTATAGCTCCTAACAACATGCTGTATGGTTCTTTTTTCTAATCTTTTAGTG
>JABUQX010027636.1:0-27500 GCA_015478945.1 Trachelipus rathkii | reverse complement strand
AGAGTGCGCAGAGTGACTGAAGGACTGATTGGTGAAGAACAGGTTGCATTTAGGAGTAGTAGAGGATTGTGTGGAGTCAAAACTTAACATTGAAGCAAATGATAGAGAAAATGAGAGAGAGGAAGAATAAATTGTATTTAGGTTTTATGGATTTGCAACAGGCGTATGATAGGATTAATAGGGAAGCTCTATGGCAGGTGCTAGTGATATATAGTGCTGGTGGTAGGCTTTGAATGGAATCAAAGTTGTAATGATATAGTGGGAGGTTGTGTGTAAGAATCATGTACAAAAGCTGATTGGTTAGTATTATAGCGGAGTGAGGCAGGGTGTGTTTGTTCCTTGGTTATTTAATTTGTATATGGATAGGGTTATGAAAGAATTGAAGGTGGGCGTGAAAGGAAATGGTGTTAGAATGATGGAGATGAGGTGGAGGGTGCCCTACCTATTATATGCAGATGATTTGGTTTTGTGTGGCGAATCTGAAGAGTTTGAGAGGATTGGTAGAGGGATTTGGCAGGGTGTGTAAAAGGAGGGGTTTGAAAGTAAACCATAGATAAGAGTTAGGTTATGGTTGTGAGTGGGACAGTCCTCAGTGTGAAGTTATGTTAGATGGTGAGCAGCTGGAACAAGTGTTCTGAGTTTAATATTTAGGGTATATGTTTTGGATGAGAAGGGAACTGATGATGCAGAGTTTAGTAGGAAATTGGGGTGAATGGCAAGAAGGTGGCTGGTGCAATTAATCGTTGTTGAATGTAAAGGGACTACAGTCCGCTTTTTCACTTTTTTTTTTTTTTTTTTTTTTTTTTTTTTTTTTTTTTTTTTTTAGTGCTCTGGGTCTTAACATTGAGGCATGTTGTTTACTGTGTTATTGTATAGTAGTGAGACTATGGTTGGAAAATAAGAAGTATAGATCTAAAGTTCAATGTGTTCAGATGGACAATCTTAGGGGCATGCTAGGTGTGAGAAGAATTGAATAAATGGGAATGAACATATTAGAAACTTGAGTGGTGTGAAGAAAGGGGTAATGAGAGAATAAATCAAAGTATGTTGAGATGGTTTGGTCATGTGGAAAGGAAATGAATGATAGTCGGTTTTTAAGCAGATGTATAGTGGCGAGTGTGTTGAAAACCGACAGGCTGGGAGATCGAAGAAAAATTGGATTGAGTCAGTAAACGAATGTCTGAAGGAGAGAACTGTGAGTTTGGCAGAGGCGAGAATAAGGTGCATAATAAGAGAGAATGGCGGGGTTTTGGAGGGGGTTAATGGTTGTGGCCCACCTGGGTCAAGGATGACCCCTTACACTGACTCGATTTACATGAAGTGAGGGTCCGTCGCAGCTCCCGTGAAAGCTATACGGGTGGATTTTCTGACTGCCGACGAGTCTTACTAATTAATGGAACAGAGGGGGGGGGGTAAGGCTGGGCTTTTCTTTTCGACTTTTGTCATATTCCTTCTACTGCTTTTCTTTTTGATGCTTGTTACGCACCCTTACCACCAGTCTTGGGGAGGAAAAGGTAGATGAAGAATATATATATCATATTATATTTATATATATATTTTATATATATATATAATATATATTATATATATATATAATATATATATCTATATATATATATATATATATTATATTATATTTATATATATATATATATATACACGGGTGTATATATATATATTATTATATATATTTTATATTATATATATATATATATATATATATATATATTATATAATAATATATAATTATATATTATATATATATATATATTATTATATAATATAATATAATAATCATAATAATAATAATAATAATAATAATCAGATCATGTGAAATGTAATAATTATATAGCCTAGAGCACTAATAAAACTTTATTAAGCATTAAACTCTACTTTATATATTGTATACCTCTTTTAACATATTGTATTTACTGTATTTTAATGGCTAAATACCCTAAAAAGACTTGATATCTATGAAAAATAAGTTAATTTTAAAAAAAAACAAAAAAAAAACAAGAAAAAATAGTCATGGTCTTTTTTTAAAAAAACGTGTTTTTTTTTTAAAAAAAACGAACGGTTTTTTTTTAATCCAAATATAATATATATTATATATATATATATATATATATATATATATATATATATATATTCTATATATAATATCTATATATATATATAATTTATATATAATAATTTTATATCCAACCCTATATATATATATATATTATATTATATATATATATATATATATATATATGCGCTGAACGGGGACAAAAATTTAAAGTTTCTCGGTTCATCGATCTCTGAAAAAATTGTTCGCGGGCCCCAGTTATGAAACTGATCTTTTCCGAGTTTACGTTATTCAAATGAAAACCAATAGAACAACCATAACAATCTTTTATTCATTTTATTACCTGCTGTCCTTTAAAAGGCAAAAAGTCTCCCAGCCAAACGCCTTCCAAATTAGAGTCGGCGACAACAACAACAACAACTGTCTGAGCGGCGCCTCTCCTCTTAACAAAAGACATTAAGCTTGATTCCCCGCCCAGCAAATACGGAAGCAAATTCACAAATACGCGCTTACAAACTCGCCTCGTCGATTTACCCGACCCACCACCACCCGTCACACTTCATAAATTCACAAAATAGCCATTTAATCCAATTAAAACTATTAGATTCGTTAAATAACTTAAGCAGCAAAAGTAAGTAATTATTTTCACAAATAGCCATTTATGGAATACCTAGTAGGATAACTTACACTGTCTAAGTTTTTCAGCTTTTCATTTATAGTTAAATATCTTAAAAAGCAAAAGAACCTATCATATATACACCTACAAATATTATTACTTTAAAATATGTGAATCGAAATTTATATGATTTTCTTCATATCATATGATCTACTATATATTTCTTTAAAACTATGCATAATTTAATTCGATAATATTATTATGATTTGTTATTTTCGAGAGTCCACTTATTACTGCATTGTATGATCGAAACTGCTGTAAATTTTGTTGGTTATCTCGACTCTCCGACACACAGAATGTATTTCTCACATGTGTACACTACTACAAGTATTCTCTTTAATGATCTCAAATAATTGTTCCTCATCTTTTACATACTGACTTAAGAGTGATGACAGGCCAGAAAGTTTCTTTTCTTCTTCTTCTCATTTTCCTTCTATGTATTCTTTCAAAGTTTCAAAACTGGAAGAAAACACTTCTAGCACCAAAACTTGCTAATTCCTCAAAAAAAAAAAATAATAAATAAATAAAAAATCTCTTAATCTCTTATGACTTTAGTCTTAGTTAATAAAATTGAAAATCCTGAATCGTCCAGAATACATAAGCAGTACGCTTCTTTAGAATTCTGTGATGCTACTCAAGAGGCAGTCCATTTTAATTTAAACTATTCATTATGGAATGTATGCTAGTATAAGCCCGTGTAAACTGCTATGCCTTTACAAAACTGAGTGGGTATATATACGTAATCAAGAGGCGTGAGAGGTATGGGTAATGGGGGAGTATATATTATAACTAATATGAGTGAGTAGATGGTGGGTATAATTTCTAAGGAGCGGAGTCAAGGGTAAGGGCCTTTTGCTGTAAACTCAAGAAGAAAAATTTTAACAGTGTTGAGCCTAAATTCTTATTTTAGATTGCTAACATAAATACTCCATTGCCCTGTCCATGATTTTGGTGTTAGACAGAAAGCTCTTTTTCCTACCCTCTGATTGTGCTAATACTGAAAATCTGACTTTGATCCTGGAGCATATCGAGAAAACTCTATTTCTCAGGCAAAAGTATGATATTTTACTGTATTGACATAATATCTGTGAACGCTTATATTATTTCAGCAATGATTATTTATGAGTTCTATATATCTTCACACTATGCCTTTCAATGGATACTAAGGCTAACTTCCATTTGGGCCTTTAAAATTGTTCCTCTACGGAGCTCTCCTGAAATAATCGTATTGTTATATATATAGGTCAACAAAATTAGATTTCACGAAGATTGGTATCCTAAAGAGTTATATTTATATCAAGCTTAGGAATGAGACAATATATGCACACGAGTCTGCTTCTCACGTACATGTCGCCTATTATACTCACTATTATCATGTAATATGATAAGAATAGTCTTTTCTTTTGTCGTCTGACGATCTTAGTCAGTTCTAAATTATATTCATAATAATATATTTAATAAACTTATTCCTTACTATTATTACTTTATAATCATTTGAAAACTTATCTAATTTTCTTATATTATTATTTTTCCTAAGGCAATAGCTGAAAGAAGAATATAAATTAGAATATTTATACTCGTAGATCATTTCTGATATTTATTATTAACCCTTTTCCCCAATATTTTGATATTTTTTATTATATAATATTTTTGCAGAGCATATAATGAAAATAAAGATTTCGTATTTCAAAAAAAATAATTAAAAAAAATATATAAAACTTTTATTACTTATCTATTATGTGAAATTTAAGAATATGAATAATAAATTATTATAATTTTGCTAATTAATTTCACATTTTGCATTTAACATCCTTTTGGTGATATGTTTTTGTATATTTATATCATATAAACTCTTTTGAATCTGGTTAAAAAGTTATTTTATTGAAATATGTTCCAAGTGCTCTTCTTCTACAAATAAGTAAAATATCTCCTGTAATTTTTATGGTATATATTCTATTTCCCTTCTACTCCATATACTTCTGGCACATATTTGGTTTTAAATTTATGTATTCTCACCAAGTGACATTGTAAGATACAATTATATTAATGATTAATATATATTATGGTAATTTATAAATATATTATATATATTATATATATATATGTAATAATATTTACATTAATATTTAATACTACAGTAAAGCGAAAAAAAAATATATTGGATCGAGGTTTAATTAGGGCAGTGAGGTTTCGAGATGATTACTATACTATTACAATTATAAGAAGCTCAATTTTAAAGCAATTATACAGACTTTAAATATAAGTACTACACATGGGCTACCTCCGTCGAAAATGTCCCAGTGCACAAATATCTCATTAAATAATTAGAACTATAATAACCGAAATATTGTATATCCATCGTCATATCAAAATCCACAAAGAGCATTTACCTAGGGTACTATGTCTAATAAATGTATACATAATATATTAGGTATAACAAATGGTATATAAATATACCATCTAAAATAAGAAAGAAATCTATTAATGCTAATACTACTATTGCTATAGCTACTTAAATATGAGATTAAACTTTTATTAAGTAAATATTATTGACTTATAGTGTCTCACCATGCATCTGACTATCCACATCACTAATTATGAACCTCTTGATATAATATTACTCATTCCTATATTTTCTTATTCCACTGATACGCATATACAGTTATAGTTATTAGATTATCGGCGCTCTGAGGTCGCTATGCTTCGTAGATGTTAGTATTATATACTTTCCTATATTTATATATATAGAAATTTAAATTTAATTGGTATTTATTTACCAGAGCTTCACCTTATAGAGATAGAATTAATACAGAGAATAACTATATAGCTCACGTGGATATGGATTACGGCTCATTGATAATTAATTATTCAGATACAAAGTCTATATTCGTAACCGGGAAACTGCATGAGCTAAACTGATTGATCATGTCCTGCTTTAGCTTCCAAGTCTTTCACTCACTCTATATTTCCTTATTATTATGGTTTCACTTCCATTGAGAATGTAATACATATAATTATATAGTATAAAGTACTTTATTATTTATTTATATTTTTTTTATTTTAATATAAATCTTACACTTTACTATTTATCAGATGGTCACTATGTATTATATGTTGATAAATGGCATATGATGTGTTGTTCCTTAAATTTATTACGTTTTTAATTATCTGTCAAATATTAGTTGAGTGTTTCAGACTTTACTCAAGTGGATTATATCAGCTCTTACTAGTATTTATTATATAATTATATCTTATAATATATATACTCATTTATTGTCTCATTTACTACTTTCGTCACACTCATATTATATATCTAGACATAATATATTATAATATATATAGGATCTTATCACCTTTCACTATCTATATATACTATGCTATATAAATATGCTTATTAGACCTTCTAGTCTTTATACGAACTATCCTTAATGTACTATGATTGAACTCGTACAATACTCATTCTAATTATAACTTATAGCTTACACTTTTTTTCTCATTTTTCTGGACCTAGTACTTATATCTACTCACACTATTCATTTATATATTATATAGTATAATATATACTGTACTTATATACTAGAGATTGCCTTAAAATATTTCTGGAAAAATTTAACTTTATCCATAATTTTTATTTATATTACCGGATTAGTCTGTTATCTTTAGGACTTGGAGACAAATTTGTAATATATGAATTATTATCACATGTTTTATAACAGTTCTGAATCATATTTGTAATATGACCCTTTCTTATTATATAATTATTTTATTTTAGGAATAAATCTTTTTTAAACGAGAGACAAAGTAAAATGGACTGAATATTAGATATTTAACGACTGTTTAAGGACTATTTAGTGAGCAAAGCACAGTCATATCTTATACTATAACTATTTCTACTTATACTCATTATATTATCCTATCTTTTGACCTATATGTTATTCATAATTAATTTATTAAGTTACGTACTCTATCATCTCCTTGTTATGACATTAAATATTAATTTAACAAATACATCACAATCATATGCGCTGGTGCTGGAGTAGGAAGTGAGTAGGACACATTGAAGTGGAGTACGAAATTAAGAGTGAAGAAGATTAAGGGCTGAACAAGCCTAATAAGAGATAAGTAAATAACGAAAGACGGTTGCAGTAGTACTAAGTAATTTTCAGTTTGAATGGTGAGAGGATATCGAAGTACGCTGAACAAATCATCTTTGAAATGAATGCATCGGAACGGCTTGTATAGTGTATATTAAGTGAGCCCGTGGATGAGGGGCATAGAAATGGTGTTATCTCTCGCAGTGGTTCATATCATCTAAGATTCAATTTTCATATGAATAGAGTTTAATGAAAAGGAATTGAAGGGGCGGGCCATGGGGAATGGGTGGTTCTAAGTATATGATGGATGACTGAAAGAGATGGAGGGTGTCCTATTTTTTTATGCCGATTGATTTGATTTTTATGTCGAATCGAAGATGAGGTTGAGAGATTGGAAGATGAGAGTTCTGGTCAGTGGAGTATTTAGAAAGGAGGACGTTACGAAAGTAACGGTGGATAAGAAGGTTAAGGATAAATGGTTGTAACAAATGGTCCATTCCCTCTCTGTGAAAGTTTAATGTTGATTGGTGAGCAGCTGAATAAGTCGATGTGCAGTTTAAATATTTATGGAAATATGTTTGCGATTGATAAGGATAACTTCTCATGATGTCCACGAGTGTAGTATGGAAAGTTTGAGGTTGAATGACAAAAAGGATGACTGGTGCATTAAATCCTCTCGTGGACTATAAAGGGGACCATGTCCTTTAAGTGTGGCTATAGGGCTCACGTATATACAGTGAGGGTAGGTGTTACTTATCCCATGTGGTAATGTTTAGTAGCGAGACTACCTTGGTCTTGGAATAAACATGTACAGATCTATAATTTTCAAATTTGTTTCAGATGAAGATTGGAGCTTCAAGGGGCTGAATTTCTATTTTGTGGGAGCACTGTATCACACTCATATGAGGTACTTGGAATTCGTATTTAGAGGGGGGGGGGGGCTCGAATGGGTGGTTGTGGTGGTGTGGAAGAAAGGGGTTAAATGTAACAGAACTAAAAAAAAGTCTGTTAACAATAGGTTTGGTTATACTGGGAAAGCGATGAACTCAGTAGTTCAACGCTTTTGATATTGAGTTAGTATGCGGATGTAATAAGGTGTTTAGTCGATAGCTGGATATCCCGATTATTGAGGCGTAATAGAGCACCAACAACCAGGGACGTATATGGAATGTCCTATAGTAGGAAAGAGGAACTCTTGGATGCCTGTATCTTTGTTGGCAGAGACAAGTAAGAAAGGTGGCATTATATTCTTAGATGGTGAATTTTTCGGAGGTTCTTGATTGTGAGGGCGTTAAGTTGTGACCCCCTCACCCTGGGCTCAAAGGGTCGATGATAGCCTACATTGATATTATTAGCTGAGTATATGACCGTACGATTGAGGTACTTAGAGGTGCTTATTTATTAATAATACTATACTATTATATTATCTTATTTTATTCTCATATATAATGGCAACGAAGTAATATTATGGAATATATATATTATAGTGTAATATATATATTAAGTTAGAAGCGGCATAATGATGTATCTTACATAGAGGTATATATAACTTATTAATCCAGTATCATCGCTATAATTACATAACTCAGCTTAATCACCAAGCAATATTTAAAACAGAAATTCAGCTTTCATAGACAATTTATGGTCAAATTTAGATTGGGATCTTAAGTTATTTATAATTAAGACTGCTCTTACTGATCATTTTCCTTGCCTTTTTACATGAAGTGTAAATAAGACTCAAAATCTAACAACTATGAAATATAGAGCTGATGATGAAAACCGAGATAGGGTATTCATAAATGATGTAAAGGAAATTAACTTCCCATTTATGTTTCACGAGCAAATAGACATAGATACGGGATTTAGCACCTTTATAAATCGCTTATTCAGATGCTGTAATGAAAACTTTCAAATAAAAACCAATAATATTAAGTTGCAAAAAAATTCAAAATTCCTGCCTAACTTTAGCTCTATGATATTCAAAAACCCCAAAACACAAATTTTACCTGTACAAACGGAGAATCATCCCTTTCCAACTGTTTAATAATTATGAGAACCATATAAAAGTATTATTGAAAAGGGTAAACATGTTTATTAAGCAGATAAATTTTTTCCGCTACACAAACAAAAAACTCAAATACAACATACACCATAATAAACAATCCAATCATAAAAAGCAAATAAAATACCCACATTATAGATGAATTAAAATTAGATGGCGAAAACTCAAATGACCAAAAGATAAGCGCAATTACACTCAATAAATATTTCGTTAATATTGGAACTGATTTATTGGCAAACAAACCACAAAATCAGGCAGATTTTGCAACTTTTTTTATCACAATGCAATTAAATTTTCATTTGAAAATATATTAAAAATTTTCATTTTGAAAAATTATAAAAATTAGATCTCAAAATTAAAAAATGTGGTATCTCTAGTATCCAAAATCACAAATACAAGCTCGTTGCAGACACCATACCCCACTGGCACACCAATTCAATGCATCACTTCTCTCAGGTGTATTTAAAACCACTCCCAAAGTATTCCTCGTGGCTCCTATTTTTAATAGATGATCTCTCCATCCCGAAAAATTACAGACCAATATGCATTACACATCCGATTAATAAAATGTTTTAAAGAATTGTATTCAAGCAGCTAATCGAATATTTCAATATAAATTGAACTTCTTAGCGACTTGCAATTAGGCTTCAAAACAGGGCGGTCGACTTCTGACGCACTTTCCTCTCTAGATAAAAAACTATAAATATTTAGAAAACAAAGAGTCGTCCGCATACTTATTACAAAATTTCACGAAACTTTTCGATACAGTATCCTGATACTCAAATTGAATAAGCTGGATTTCAATGGCATGAATATACAGAAGTTTAAAACCTATCTGAAAGAAAGAATTCAATGTCAATGTCAATTACAAAATTTCACGAAACTTTTCGATACAGTATCCTGATACTCAAATTGAATAAGCTGGATTTCAATGGCATGAATATACAAAAGTTTAAAACCTATCTGAAAGAAAGAATTCAATGTCAAATTGGTCGATACATATTCTGGTATGCAACAAACTGAAATGAGTGATTCACAAGGTTTCGTACTCGGACAACTACTTTTTTATATACGGGCAAATGATCTCATCAGTTCTCAGTTCCCACAGCATATTCTCTGTAGCTTTGGGAGATGATATATATATATATATATTATATATATATATATATATATATATATATATATATATATATATATATAATTATTATATATATATACGTATTATTAACTTATATATATATATATATATATATAAAGTATCTTTAAGTATGAAATATAGTTTTTTACATTATATATATATATTTATTATTATATATATCATTCTTGCTAAATACACCATATTCCGTAGCTTTGGGAGATGATAATATATATAAATATATACTATATATATACTATATTATAATATATATATAATAATATATATATTATATATATATATATAATTATATTATATATATATTATATATATATTACAGTATATATTATATAATATTACTATATATATATATATATATATATATATTATATATATTATATATATTTACTATATATAAATATATTCAGTAATAGTTGAATTAGGCGTAATCGAGAAAAATCTTTAGATTTCGATAATTCTTTTTTTAAATATTTTTCGTCCCCATATTTAAGAAATACTTTAAGAAACGCTCTGCCACAAGTCTCTCTCATAGTATAAATATTTATCACTCAACCTGAATTTTATATTTATTTTAACATTCCGGTTGTAGACCCATTTACGGTTAAGTTATAATAAGGTTTTGTTAATCATGATCAAAGTAAATCGTGTTGTGTCCTACTTAATAAAAACTTCTGCATATCTTTACTGTTCTTCGAACCCTAAAAAGAAAATTAATTATGAAACAAACGAATAACGTTGCTTTTATAATATATCGTAATTGTGGCAATTTTTTATTCACATGTGGCAACTTCCTCATACCCATTTTTTTTCAAAACTATTTACTTTTTTTTAAAAAAAATTTTTTTTTAGACTACGCAATACTCAACTATTAACTTATTATAAATATATATACTATATTATACTATATATAATATATATATATATAATTTATAATTAGTATATATATATATACTATATTATTTTATATATTATATACTATTATATATATATATATATATATATATATATATTATATATATATTATATATATTTTTACTTACTTCTGCCCCTGCCCACCTTCAATTGGAGGGCCACACTGCTTGCAGGAACCGGCCCCCGCTCTTGGGCGGTTCCACAGGTCGGAGAAGGGGAAGATATTAGAGGAAGTCGACGGGGGGCAGCGTCGGGAGAGCGGGCCCCAGAAGGGAGGTTGCTCATGTGTGCCTGTGAGGATTGTGAATCTTTGGTGCAGGTGGGTTAGGTAACATTGTCTAGTTTTGAAATCTATATATATTTTGTAAAAGTTTTTGTAGGGTTGCCTGATCTGCTCCGGGCGAGGTCAATTGGCCTCTTCTGGACAATGTTTTTTCTATAGGGGAAATTTGGGGGAGGCGAGAGTATATAAATTGTTTATTTTGGGGGCGGTTTTGAAAGGTTACGTGTTTAGTTAGTTGTGTATGAAATGAGTTGAGCATGTCTTATTGGGAGCGAGTGGAGGGGAAATTATGTTGTAGATGTCAATTTATTAGAATTTGGCTGGTTGGAAGGGAGGGGTGGGGGATTTTAGTCATTGTGGTCTGTAAAGGTTGGAGAATTATTGGTACATGGTGAGGTTGATTTAGGTTTTCTCTGGTTAGAATTGGGTTCCCCACCATCTCCAGGTGGGGTGGCGGAGATAGGATGGATGTAAGGTCTCGTCCATTGTAAATGTTGGATGGGGGTAGTTTTGGTACATCCGGTGATAATTCTATGGCGGTTTTGTGTGATTTGTAGTTTTTTGTATTAGATTTTTGACGTGCATGGAACATGTTGTGGGCGGGGCGTAGTTTCATTATTTGTTCTAGGAGTTGGCTTATAAGTGGGTGGTGAGGGATGTTTTCCTGTAACTAGAAGTTGTTGTTTGGAAAGCGAGTTCGGAGGGGTGTTTAGTTTCCGCTTGATTTGATGTAGCGGTAATTTGTCGATGGGGGGAGGGGGAGAACGTCATGTGTGATGTCAATAGGTGAGTCCTACATATTCATTTGGGTATATTGGTTTTAGGAGGAGGAATTTTGTCTGTTCACACAACTATGGGTAGTGAGTAAAGATTGTGGCGGGAGTGCGGTAGTAAATAGGGTGGTGGCAGGATTTGTGGGGAAGCGGTCATATCTAGATTGGAGAGCGTACACCAAGCTTCTCTAATGTTTGTAAGTATTCCTGGTGTTGGAAGATTGGCTTAATATTTTAACGTCTGGATGTTGGGAAGATGAGGCTATATCATCATGCTAGTATAAAGTTCTGGGTGGAATTTGTGGTAGGGCATGGGCAAGTCTGCTGTTGAAAAGCATGTGAAAAGGAATGGGAGAGGAGAGAATGGCGCCCTGTGGGATCCGTTTTGAAATTTAATGGCCGAGAGAAATCCGGACCCCTTAGATATAATTGTCCAATCTGCCAGCAACATGGTTGCGAACTAAACATCATCAAACGAAAGATACCACTCAAATGTGGTAACCTGACTTGAGCTTCCCCGTTTTCGAAACCCTCCCCAGAAATAACACAGGCAACACCTGCGCAATCTGTAACCCCTCTATTATTCAACAACCCATCCCTCCCAAAACTAATACCCAATCACTTAACTATACTACAATTTAAAATTATGGCTTAACACAATAAATCCATAGAAACTCAATCATTCCTCAAAAAACACAACGATTGCATATAGCTATTTACAAGAAGCCTCCCTCTCTCAAAACACCCCTCTCCCCCGTTCTTAGTGTTACGCTCCTCTTCCCCCTCCCAACTCTCAACACTCCTCTTAACCATTGATCGCAATGACATCCCTTACCACAATACAACCCCCCAATACCTCCACCCTTTTCCTTCGACACATTAATAAAATCCCAATCTGTTTCCTGAAACAGGACCACTTTATAGACATCCTCAATCTCATATACGTCACCCCACTATGACCCCAATATCCCCCCCAGAAACAACCTCACACCCTCCTATCAGATATTATCCAACATTTCTCTTATACCTTAATTCTCGGAGTCGGAAATTATAAACTGGCGTACAGCCCACGTCGCCGGCCGGCTGTTATAAATAAAGGTCCAGGTGACGCCTACCACTTGACCATACATCTCGTCAAGGGCCAAAGCAGCGGTGGGGGACCATACCAGTCCGCAGCTCTCACAGACGAACTCCAATGCAGGAATACACTGATAGCAAGTCGTTAAGTTGCCTACAGATATCACTCAGACCAGGGAACACCGGACTTCCCACGTGCAAAATACCGCTCCCCAAACGCACAAAAAACAACATACCCCACAGACAATTCCACATAACGTCACGAAATATACATAATACTGACACGATCAACTACCTATACAATTCACCGGACAACAACAAGCTAGCCTAGCAGTACAGCATACTAGTGAACCATATACAACTACAGCCATCGCTCCCAAGTGCAACTTTTACGTCACTACAATAAATACACGATCAAACCACCCCAATAATAAAAGAATAAATCACAAGAAAATGAGACATCCAATCGACACAAAAAAAGAGTAACATAATGACTGAACCAAGGCATCAACATAGAATCAATATCAGAAGAAGATAACTCTCATATATAATGAACCCCACACTTAAATGTCCATATATATATAATAATACAAACATAAATAATGATACCATAGACACAAATTATATACAAAATATAGAAATAAATTATAGTCAACAAAAATACAGCATAAACCATAACAACATATGCCCAATAACACAAGAATTAAATATCACACAACATAACTAAGTAAGAAACCACCAAAGCTAAGCTACCGTCAACTTAGAAATACATAAGAATTAAACTACATTTAATACAAAAAGAGAGAAATCTCTATATGCGAAAAAAATGATACCAGAAAACCTATTACCTCAACAATGACAACACCAACGCAGCACAAACAACCCAACCTGTACTTACCCATCACAAAATCAACACCAAAAACACCTCCATATTAAAAAGCCAACGCAGAAGAACACCACCATTAAACGAAGATTATTCAGAATAATAATTATGTATAAGAAAATTGAGTAAGTATTCTGGAATGTCAAGAAGAAAAAAAACATAAATGAAGCAAGAGCCGTGCGCCCCAGTATGTCCATTAAGCTCAGACATGAGTGAGAGCGATAAAAATTACCCGCTCTTACAACTCAAAATTAGAAGTAAATATATATATAGTAAATATTAATATAATAATAGATATATAATTAAATAGAATATAATAATAATATAATATAATATGATAGAGATATATGTATATAATATATAAATCGTATCAATAGTATAAAATAATATATATAAGGATAGATAATATTAGATATAAAGAAAGATAATAGAATAAAGATAGAAATGAAATATGAGACTGATCGTGAGATTATAACATATACAACTATGTGTAAATAGAGATTAGTAATAGTAATATATTACAAAATATCCAGAACATAACTGCTGGACTCAATAAAAATTATAAAAGCTACGTACTATTCAGACTGATCAATATATAATAATATTTTAAAGTAAATAGATACACTCTCTATTTACGCTTTAATTCTCTAACTTGAGAAAACTGTCAATGTGAGTGTGTGAGACAATAGCGAGAGTGTGCCACGACTACATGATGTTAATATAGTTAAAACATGGGAAATATAGAAGAATGTTTATAAATGAATATGAAAGTAGAAATGTGATAGTGTGAGAGAACATCAAAGTGAAATGACCAGTAGATCAAGATAAACTAAAAATTAAATAAAGGATAATAAAGTATATATTTATATATATATATAAACTATATTATATTAATAAGGAAAAAAGGAATAGGATAGAAATAAAATATCAGATACGTAAATTAAGACATCGATACATATAGGTATGATTATATAATTACTAATATCGTTAAAGATAAGATACTACTAAAATATAAAAATAAAAGTCTTAATTAAGGAAAGATTCCCACTCATGGTTCAGGAATTCAGAAACTAAAGAGACCAGAAAAGAAATAGAAGGCATAGGATAGTGATATAATACGACGTGAACGATTAAACCATAGAGTGGCCATGAATGGATGCATAAATATACGCAAGATTCAAAGATTTGAAGAATACACGATAACGTTAAGTCGTCAAGCATCGTACTTCCCACATTGTCAGAAGCTCATAAAGTCAAGAGAAATAATTCTCACAGACTACACAGTCCAATCTGGCAAACAAAATAAATAAGAAAGCACGACACAATTACAATATCATAAATTGCGAGAAAGAATGAGTCTCTTCGTGTACGACAACAATATACTACTCTATATATACTAATCTAAAAAAAGAGTAACCTCAATCTGGAACTCCTCAATCGCTGAAATGGCTATATATGGAGGCTCTCAAAAATGGATAGCGTAATAGGGACACACAACAGGACAAGCTAATAGATCTTATACAGGAAAAAGAAATATAATAAATAGTATAGGAAAAGAGTAAAAAGAAAATCTAAATATATTATAGTCAGTAAGATCGAGACAATACTAAAATGAATGAATAATTCTAAATACGAAAAACAAGCGACAGAAAAGTATATATACGTTGTAAGTGTACCACTTAACGAGTTCATATGGAATTATAAAATAGCTATATAGCTCTCAACGATCAAATACATTATGAGAGGAGTGTGAGATTGGAAAAAGAGCAAATAACAGTCGGGAAGATAGATAATAGGGAACACGGGTAAATAAAATAGGAGAAAACATCACTATAAGGAGTTAAAATTGGATAAACATAACGTAGTAGTAGTAATATGTTTTGAACCTTAAATTACTCTTAGTAATAAAACTGAAATTATAAGAAATTTGTCACATATCCTAACCTATATATACTAAAATTATACTAAACTTGCAACAGAAGTATAGGAATAACTATTTAATGTAGAAAATAAGATATATATTATTTTTATGATATTAGTAAAAATATTATCCAAAAATATAGAAATATAATTTCATATAACTAAATATAATAGGATATATGTATGATAAGATATATATGATGAAATCTATACTGAAACTTTTTTTTAAATAAATAATCAGTAATACTATAAAAATCATTAACTGTATATAATTATTATATTAATATAAAAATAAATATAATAGATTTAACCCTGACGTACATTTTTATTTATCCCTTTAAAGAGAGTAATAATTTAATTATTTAAATATAAATGATAATAATATATATAGATAATTATAATACTCTAGCGAGCTAAAGTAAAGAGTGTATCAAATCTACAGGAGATAATATATATATATACATAAAGATTATATATGAAATATTAATAATATAGTATATAATTAATAATATAATATAATGTATAATAATAATAAGTAAGAAATTTCACATAAGTAAAAATATAAGATATCTAAATCTCCTTAAAATCAACTAAGACATTAAAATCATAATAATAAATAAAATAATAATGTAAATAATAGATGAGATATAATAATATATAAAATATTAGATATAGCACTAGAATGAATGAATATAATATATAAAGAAATAATATGTAAAAATAAAGATAGAAAATAATAGAGAATAAGTAAATATATAATATTTAATACTAATAATATGATATATATAATAAAGAAAATAATAGAATAAGTAAGAATAAAAGAGAATATATAAGATAGAATAAGAGACATATTATATAGAACGGTTAAAATTATTACAAGAATACTGCCAAAAGTACACTCACTGATTATGAAAAAATATGAAAGAAACCTTCATTCTCTTCTGTCTGAAGTCTTCAGAGAATCCCAAATAGAACCATTTGACTATTAGAATAGAGATGTAATTAACCAACTTAGTCACAACGATAGAGCCTCAAAGGGTGAAAGCTTCATTGCATTGGTACAAAAAGCGTTCCGACCAGACTCACACTCGGGTTAGATACCCAAGGATTCAAGATATGCAAAAGTCATTCCGTATTAGGACAAGCAATACTCTCTCTCTTTACAAACTAGAACTAATTATCAAGTAACTCCAACTCAGTGTGATGATATTTACTGAATTAAGAAATATAAATAATCTTTAATCTGCCCCTGCTATATGCTATTCGTGTCGCTTTATTAGCTCAGATATCAGTGGTATCAATAGGTGATAGATAAAAATCTAGCAATATCTCTTAAAAATATATATACGAGCAGATCGTAATAGGGACGATTGTAGTCAGGAGAACTCAGCAAGATAGTGGTGAGAAAAAAAAGTTTTATAAAAGATATCGAATATAAATATATATAGAGAGATGATAAGTAGTTAGAAAAATAAAAATACAAAAGAGAGATAAGATAATAAAGAGAATTAAAGAGAAGACATCACTTCACTCTGCATGTAATGAAATCAGACTTGAGTAGACACGACTATTAATATAATATAGATGAATCATAATATGATATGATAGATAATTAATAAAAAAATATTGTATAAAAAGGCGCTAAAAAGAAAATGAGTATAATCACATTAGGATAAAGGAAAAATCACTGAAGATAACGTGTAATATGAAAAAATGAGAGCGTATAGTGAAATAGATATAAATAAAATAAAAGATAATAGTAAAATAGTATTAAGTATCAGTAAAATATCGCCAGAAGTCTCGGTAGTAGGTGGTATAATCGATTAATTACTAATCATAATTCCATAGAAATAAGTAGCTCCAAAACACCCCCGAGATTAGACGTACCACCTTTACTCGTTTTCCTCTCAAGAAGTAGCCCTTCGATTACGAATTGCGTCCAACTTACTCAAATAGCTAATACTATCTGCGCATAAAAAAGATATCTCAAATAAATATCTAAAATAACCTGAATAAAAAGGTATAATGTAATCCTGTCACTAGAATGTATAATGACATAATTCTATCATAGTCACAATACATTCTGAATATGATAGAATTGTGACTATGATAGAATTCTATTATAGTATTACATTTTAATCGATAACTGCCCTTAATATTACATAAATAAGTTAAAGAAAGAAAAAAATAGTAAAGTAAGGAGAGATTTCAGAAACATTAGATAAAACGCAAGATGGGAAACCTAAAAAATCTTATATTATGAAATTATGAGTATCGAAATATTTTTTGATAAAGTGAGAACTAAATGATAATAGAGAAAGATAGAGAAAGATTAGAGTAATAAAAAAATAAAGTGAAATAAATGCAGTGAAAAAGAATAATAAAAATCCAATATAGTCTGAATTCAACCAAGTTTGTTAGGAGATAGAAGGCGAGAATCGCATAGGCTAAGAAGAAGAAAACTACCCATACATTCATATAAGCGCTCAAAACCCTCTCACGCTATATCACATACAATCGCCAAACGTATACGTTTTGAAGCGTATGACTATTCAACCGACCTGCGCTGTCGTGCCGGCATCTCACGTCACAAAACATACACCACCCTCCTACATACCGTACTAGCTCCTAGACACCGCGGACGTAATACAATAATCAACAAAAAAATAAAAGAGAGTATACTATGAAGGAGGGGAGAACAACAGTAATAACTCGACCAAGATAAATATGATCACGTATTTAAGCGATTAAGAATAGAAATATTAAAAATGTAAAATTTGATAATAACTTTAAGCTATATTTCAAGAGTCAAGTTTAGAGTAATTACACTATCGATTACAAAGAAGTATAAAATATGAAGGAGAATGGATGGATGATGATAGCTTGAGGAGAATTTTATTAGAACAAACTTCATCAAACTCTGTCCAAAAAATAAGATTAAAGATTATCCTATTGATATTAATATAGAGCTTCAATAAACTTAAAATATAAAATATGAAGACAGCGATCGTTTTTAGAAGATGGTTATTATAAATTGTAGAGTGCCTAAATTGTAAGGTTTAATGGTATACTATTTTGGGAACAGTTTGACGACACTGATTGATTAGGAGTAATAAGTATCGATTTATCTTATTTTGAGATCTAGAATTATATATTTATTTGTAATGTAGGGAGAAGAAAGACAAAGAGTAGTGAGGTGTGGTTAGACAAAGAACATATATTTGAAATATACTTTATTATCGAAACACTAAACAGCGTCGAAATTGTTACATTATTAAACTCTATACAGTTAGCATATTGACATCCATATCCTCAGAGTATATTGTTAAGCAGTTTAGATGATATTGAAGTGTTGCGTGTGACTCCGACTAGAACGATCGGAATTGGCGACTATAACTCAGACCTATTACTTTATTGATGGAGAAAATAATGTACTACTATCACAACATTATGATTTCACTCTGATATAAAGAACAAGATTTTTAAAGCTAAGAGTACAGATTAAAAATTATTATATTCCTTAAAGATGAAAGCTCTAGCGTCATTCATATAGAATCTCAATAACTCTCATCGATATCGTTCATTTATGAGTAAACCTCACTCACATAATAATAGTACATCAAATCAGTGATACAACGTACGACCTATAGCTCAAGTATATCGAGAAGTCCCAAGGTCCAACTCATAAAATGTATTTTACTCCAAGTACCGGACAGGAATTTTGGCCTCACTCATGTAATTCTCATTCAATTTGAACCATAGAAAGATACACAATGGAGCAACGCGTTGTCCAAATAACATCAAACTGTCTATCAAATACATAATGAATATAAATTTACATAGATTAAACTCTATTTTATTAGAAGTACTAAAAGATATGAATAATAAATAAGATTAGACTACTGTCTCAATCTCTCACTCTGATAAAGTAATTAATGCGCCAAAGCTTAACTTTTATCACAACACGTTAACGCTTTGAAATACAGTTTATGAAATTATGATATAAAAAGAATTGCAATGTATTTATCTAATTAAAAATGTAAAGGTTGGTTCCAGAGAGAAGTTACAACAAATGTATATAAGTGTTGGATAGATACATTGATTATAAATGTAATTAATGATAAATCCTTAACTCAACCAACAAGTCAAATCAATTCAATTTTATTTAACTGATTCTTTTTTGTGCAGTTGTGTAGTTTACGCTCAATATCGCACAACTAAATCTATATATTATCAAGCGATTGAGACTATTTATGACGCATTCTCATATTGCCACTGATAAATGAAACTTAAAAAAGTTGTGTCCTTTATTTGACGATTATACTGCTGCATATTATGAGAAATCGTATTAATTGAACTATTGTATCTTTAGTAAAAGACAAATGAATAGTGGAGAGGCAATTATATTCAGTAAAATTACTATTAATTAATGGAGAATTCAAATATATATAATGTATCCAAAATGGATATAAGACTGATATTTGTATATCCATTAATATGGTAAATTATCAGGTAATGAATCTTGCAATGAACTTTATTCCTAACATAATTTTAAATTTCTATTATTTTAGACTGAAAGATCTGTGATAGAATCTCTGAGCGGCACAGCATACTAGAAGTTGTGCTCAAGATAGATTTTCTATTAGAGTGAAGATATATCTCCTATATACTTTAGATAAATGTATCATATTTATCACTTAAAGTAATAAAATAAGGCATATCACCTAAATTATGCCTCATTGTGATATGCATTAATACGTAAAATGCCAGCTATTCATAGCTCTAGAGAGCAAAGTAGCAGGAAAAATGAAACCGTTTTCCTGAATTATCATCTGACAGACTAAGTATGTGAGTTGGCAAAATATAGTAAAACTCTGATCTGCGTTCTTGTAATAGAGACAAATTATAATCTTAATGATCTCATAGAGTTGAACTTTAGTGGACAGAATGGATTCAGCATGTTTTATTCATGTAAACAAGTCACAATAAGTGGGAATATATATAAAAAAAATAAATAATGAATATAAAATAACTAGTATAACTATAATAAACGATCTTATATATATATATGATAGATATAAATTAGATCAAATAAAATTATGATAAAAAGGTATAATATTTAGATTAATAAATTGAATATATAAATGGGAAAAATAATCGATAAAATCAATAATGGTCCGGTTATATAAAAATATAAAAATACTCCTTGAGTATGAATTCATAATGTAACTTGACCATGGTAATGTATAGATTCCTCAGGGGCCGTCAGGTCAGACGGAGTAAATAAAAAAATAAGCTGGAGGAATAAGATTTGTATAAGTACCTACATGGCTACAATACAGGAAGACCCCCTGTATGGTACTATACTTTAGACATATTGGACGATTTAAGGTACGGATAGTGAGTCCTGATATTTCCTTGAGGCTGCAATCTAGAATCCTTCTTCGAACTTTTCAAAGATTAAAGATACGCGTGCAATATATACTTTGATATATGGATACAAACAGGAGTGACTAACAAATATGCTCAGTGACGCGATCACACCATATACTTACACGTATTCACGCGTTCCCAATGTCACACAACAACACCGGGCACGAGAGAGCAATACAGGCTAACTCACTATCAGGTAACTCGGAAGAGAAGAGATATACGCAGCTGCAGAGAGCATGATGCTCCCATATATCTCGGAAATACAGCCCACAACCCACTCATTGCACTAAGCTCAGGTCTCGTTCCATCATCACTCAACCCACTACTATACAACTACAACACAACTCGACCACCACACTAATATAGTGAAACCGAACCAAAATCCAAAACAACAACCACCCACCACCCACCAGCCTTGGGTGAAGGACACATACTAACAAAAGCTCCACACACAACTAAAAACAATAACAACAAATCACACCATCCAAATATAATATAGATAACCAAACGCCTCACCATACCATGAATAAGAGGCTCAAAGCAGGTCACCTACGTACCAAAACCTCAGATAACACATTACCCTCATATACTATAAACAACTAACCCAAAACTCCATCACAGCAAAAACACTACAAGGCAACCTGTACCAAACCACCAATATAACATTGAGCGTGCTAAAAAACTAATATCCAGACCTCTATTCTGCATGACCTACTATAGTACTCGCCTACGTAATAGAAATCACATACACGTCTGTCCATAATGAGCTAACGAACATTAACTCCTATGTAAACTATTAAATACCAGACTACTCTCTAACCTGTTGTCCAATTAACGTCCCGCCTCAATGTAATTATAGCTATGCGGTTAACATGCATAATAAAAAATAGATTATAAAATGATATAATAAGTATATATATATAATAAATATAGTCAGGACAACTCCCACATCTAAGAGAGAAATATAAAATATATATATATATAATATATAGGTTATTACTGCGTACCATTAGTCGGAACCCGTAGTATCTGTAGCCAACCGTGACACGCGGAATGAGGATGCTAAAGTGTATCGATACGTTCTCCAAACTATTAGGATCCAGTTAGAAATAAGTAACAAATAAATTGATTGACATATAATATTATATGTAATCAACATATAGAAGAATAATATAAGCTATATTATAGGTAATAAAGATGTATGTGAAAGAACTACTCCAACTGATAAAATTAAATAATAAAATCTCTATATATACGGATCTAGCCTTAATATTATCACCACATAATAATAATATCAATGTTATATATAAATAGTTTAAAAGTAGATAATAACTCATTAATACCCCCAATAATGTACTATAATCTAAGTTTTTAAATATAATAAATAATATAAAATATTAAGATTATTCGTAAAAATTCCTACTCAGAATTAATATAATATATATTATAATGATAATACTATATAATATCGCATAAATTTAAATATTTCGGTGTAAAATACTTACCATAATATTAATATAAAGATCAAGTATCCTGGAGCTTTACGTGCTAATTAAGTAACAGTCACTAATTAATATACCGAGGGACAAGTCTGTTATATATACTGAAATACAAGTATTAACCGGAACTTTAATAATATATAATAATATATAAATATTATAATTATATATACCTGATATTTATATATATATATGACTTAGATATATACTATAAAAAAACATGAGAGTGAATTAATATATAATATATATTATTAATAATAGATATAATAATGGAGAAATTACAATAGAGTCCGTCGAACCATGTAATAGAAAATATTAAGCAAGTATAGTATAAAAATGAATAAATATGATAAAATTTATTTAGTTATATTATATTTATTATAAGTGTCACTAGTTAGTAAAGTGCAATTGATAGTGAATTATTACTACGATCACCACGTAGCTTAGATACAATATGGACATATAAGATAGATACTTATAATAAACGGAGTTACATTGTATATATTTAGTAAAAATAGTTATGGTATTTAGAATTATATTTACACCCTTTCGAGAGCAGTCCCCACCCCCCCGGACAGCCCTATACACACCTATATTCACTCTCCCTCCCGCATACCACTAACTCACCTCATACCCGACCGTACATAACATACTAGCTTAAGACCTTTGAGCAATCACATCGGATAAAGTAAATATTGTATAGCTTAGAGTTAAGATGTAAACTCTGTATTTTATATCAATTGTTAGGCGACTCTATATCGTATAAAACATAAATTTAATATTTTTCAGTTTTCTTGCAACACAAAATATAGAAGATTTGAAAAAATAATAAACAAATAATTCAATTAAGATGTTCTATCTATATATTCTGGTATGTGAAGTTAAATAATAAATAAATACAAAAAATATTAATATATATTTATATAGATATATAATATCTAAGATAAAATATATATTAAATTAATATATATATTTATGTATATTTAGTTATATAATATATATTATTATTATTTAATATCAATATTAGAGGTCAGCTTAATATATATATATGGTATATATATATAGATAATATGTAATTAAATAATATATAATATATATTAAGCTATTATTATAATAATATATAATATATATAATATAGTTAAATAATAATATAATATATTATATAGAATATATTATATAATTCAGTGTAATAATCATTAGTAGAAATTATATACTGTACCAGTATAAATATATATAGAGAGTATGATATATATATATACATTCGTATATTCTATATATAATATGTATATATAATATATATAATTAAGGAATGAATAACTACCCATTAAGACAACAAAACTTTGCATACATATTAATTACCATATAAATAATAATATGCCAATTAAATAAAAGTGAGCACCCTAGCACCACCTACCTATACTCACTACCCTACCCCCGATCACTCTCCTACCACCCGCCTCCGCCCTGTTATTCCTATATATATATATAATACATATTACATATAAGAAGCTTATATTATAATATTTATTAGAGAATAAATTTAATTTTAAACTTATTTGTAGGTTTAATATTTTATTTTTTATTAAATAAATTATATGAAGGTATTTGTCCCTTTAATTGCTTCCTCTTCCTCCAAACTGTTTATATTAAAAATATTATTAAACACTAAAAGATTGAAATGGTAAAAAAAAGATTAATATTAAAAATAAGTAATGTTAAACTGTGTCATCATGAAAGATTAAACCGAGTTCTTTTAAATACTGTGAAATTATGGTAAAGAATAATAATAAATATATTAACTTGAAACTAATTAAATACTGAAAGATAAAAATACGAAATTAACACCAACATTAAATAGGATCAAATAAATTAATAATAATCATAAGAAAAATTAAAAGTAAATCAATAAATAAGATTAAGTAATAGAGGTAAAGATAAAAATTAGAGGTATAATGGTTCTTAATAATTATTTCTCGGAAGCATGAAAGATACTTTAGTAATATTAATGTATGATAATAAATATGATGTTCTATGTTATTATAATTAGTATTAGTTATAATAGCGTGTGATACAGAGTGATAGCTGATTATAGTAAGTTTTATAGTAAATCAGTTATATACGGTAGAATAATATTAGAATGAGAATATGTAAGATATGATATGTAGAGTTATCTGATCATCAGGATGGAGGATAAGGAGAAATTGGGTTCTCTGACCCCCCCCCCACTACCTACAGTCCGCTCACAGCCGTACCCACGCCCATCACCTTCCCTTCACCCAGGCCTCCGAGCCAGCTTTCCAGAGGAGAGAAGAGGCCAGATAAATGAGACAGAAGGATTAGTATAAAAACCTAAAATACAATGCAGAGCACTCACAGCAAAAAACATGTCAATAAGTACCAAACGAGCAGCACCCACATACTATCTCACACCACTTTTGATAGTAGATGAACGACCGACTAACCATTACAATACTCTACGCCAAATAAAACAAAATAATTCTAAATAACAGGATTCACACGAGGGGTGAGGAGTATAATTATATTATATAAGAAATTCTCGGATAATTATGTGTATTTGGTAGAGCGCGGTTTAGGGTAATAGAGGTAAAAGACGAATAAGGATAGAATAAGGACTGAGTAAATAGTTGAGCTTAACAAAATTACAGAAACATAAATATAATCAAAGCGGGGGTGGCGGCTATTGTGGATTGGAGTTGAATAGTAGGGTGTAAACTCGGTACGTGTAATTAATGAAGGAGAGAGACAATGTTATTAAAAGAAAGGTCCATAATAAAGTGGGGAAAATAAACATTAAATAATAAACAATATTAAATAGAATAGAGGGAATAAAAGAAGATAGACAAATTTGTTAAGAGATGAAGAGAAAAAGAATGAAGCCAAGTATTTGGAGAAAGTGCGTATACAGTATAATATTTCTAGTAGTATTCAAAATAGAATTTAAATAAGTATCACTGATAAACTAAATATTGTCCTATTAATACGACATATAATATAGTGCTTATATTTTTAAATTTATTATAAACATTTTAAGTATAACTTTAGGTGTACTTGGATACTTAAAGAAACATTAAAATTATGAGGATTTCACCTTTAGTTCCTCTAGTTAAAGGTGGTGATAAGTATCATACTCAGGTACTACCCTCCATATCTCCATAGATATAGTGATAATAGTGTATATATAGGAAGAGAGTACAACGTCATAAAAGATTAACAAGTACTAGCCAATTATTCTAGAAAAATGTTAGAGCTCAAAAAAGCTCTTGTTCTCTCATTAAGTATATATATTACTACTTACCTCTACAATCCTAAGAGGATATAGTGAATAGGTAGTAGGAGTTTAACACTCAAGTACTCATCCCAATCTAGTTGATAAGTGATGCCATAAAACATGACCGGAGATGATTAAGTTGTAATATGTAACTGAACCACTACTAAGACTAAAGTAATATACGTACCTAAATTAGTATATAATTTCTATATTTCAAGCTTTATCTAAGAAGGCTATGAAAAGATTCATCAAGAAGAAGAAAATTGGAGCTGAAGGATGGAAGTTCTTCATAAAGTCCTTTGGAAAGACTCGGAGCAAATATGCTGAGATCAGAGGGTGGACCAAGTATAAATGCGTCATAAGCCGAGGAGAATGTCAGATAAATCTGTGTGTGACGAGATTATATATGAAGACGACCTGAGACAGGAGGGGAACACGATGATGGGGGTCATGTCGAATTTATTGATGATATTTTACCCGACGGCAATGAAACCTCGTGAATTGGATGGCATCGAAGAGCCTCGAACTGTCATACCAGAAGTAAATAAACTGCATGGCATTGGAATTCTTAAATTTGATAAGAATACTGGAAAAGCAATTAATTCTTCCTGAACTAAAAAAGAAAAAGGTTTTGTTCGAAGTATTTCTACAATAGCGAGGGGAACTTCCTCAACAAAATAACTGCTCGATGAATTAAGCTTAATCAAGAGTAATTAGGGAAATGGTCGTGGGGAGGAAGTGACTCGCTCATTGGTGGCTTAGTCCTCTTCTCAAGTTTGCATTTTGCATTTGTTGTCTTCTCCTTTTCCTGGTCAGACCACTAAATCTCATTGGGGCATGAAAGTGGAGTCAACCAATTGAAAGTACCATACCTGAGAAGGTTAGTTTTCACGAAAATGCCAAGAATCATCGTTATTGTTTTTTTAGCGGAAAGAAATTTACATGAAAACAGGAGTTATTGAAGGGCAATTTTGGTCACAAATTCAAAGAGAAAGGAAAAATGCCGTGATATCTTGCGAATGTCTTTCACTAAACAAAATTGCTTGCGACTGAGAATTCGAGAGACGTTGGATTAACAGCTTGGGAGGAATTACAAGTCATGAAGGAAATACTCTACCAATTTCACAGGAAACAATAATTGTCCAATCTTTTTCACGATATTGAGGCAAAGTTTGGATTCTTTCTCGAGGTTAAAGCAATTTGTTAGGAAGGCGATAATAACTAAAAGAAGATATGCGAACATTTCTGCCAACTCTGCACCTCTGAGGTTGATGGAAAGCAGTTATATGAAGAAAGCTTGGATTGCAAAATGTTCCTATCAAGTTAGACCAACTAAAAATATCAAGACTTGAAAAAATTATTGACTTTATTG
>JABUQX010027635.1:50000-66191 GCA_015478945.1 Trachelipus rathkii | reverse complement strand
AGAGATCGTGTCCCAATTAAAAGGAACAGGGTATTTGGATGTCTTACGATTATGTTTTTATATGCCCAAAATAGGTATGTATGAAGGGTCTAAATGAGAGACTGATTTATGGAAATTTGATTTCAGTAACCAATATGAATCTCAAGTAACTTTTAAACCAGGAACTCAGTCACTCTAATTATACTTTAATTAAAGAAATCGTGTCCCAATTAAAAGAAACAGGGTGTTTGGATGTCTTACGATTATGTTTTTATATGCCCAAAATATTTATGTAGGAAGGGTCTAAATGAGAGATTGATTTATGGAAATTTGATTTCAGTAACCAATATGAATCTCAAGTAACTTTTAAACCAGGAACTCAGTCACTCTAATTATACTTTAATTAAAGAGAGCGTGTCCAAATTAAAAGGAACAGGGTGTTTGGATGTCTTACGATTATGTTTTTATATACCCAAAATAGGTATGTAGGAAGGGTCTAAATGACTGATTGATTTATGGAAATTTGCTTACAGTAACCAATATGAATCTCAAATAACTTTTAAACCAGGAACTCAGTCACTCTAATTATACTTTAATTAAAGAGAGCGTGTCCCAATTAAAAGGAACAGGGTGTTTGGATGTCTTACGATTATGCTTTTATATGCCCAAAATAGGTATGTAGGAAGGTTCAAATGAGAGATTGATTTATGGAAATTTGATTTCAGTAACCAATATGAATCTCAAGTAACTTTTAAACCAGGAACTCAGTCACTCTAATTATACTTTAATTAAAGAGAGCGTGTCCAAATTAAAAGGAACAGGGTGTTTGGATGTCTTACGATTATGTTTTTATATACCCAAAATAGATTTGTAAAAAGGGTCTAAATGACTGATTGATTTATGGAAATTTGCTTACAGTAACCAATATGAATCTCAAATAACTTTTAAACCAGGAACTCAGTCACTCTAATTATACTTTAATTAAAGAGATCGTGTCCCAATTAAAAGGAACAGGGTGTTTGGATGTCTTACGATTATGTTTTTATATGCCCAAAATAGGTATGTAAGAAGGTTCTAAATGAGAGATTGATTTATGGAAATTTGATTTCAGTAACCAATATGAATCTCAAATAACTTTTAAACCAGGAACTCAGTCACTCTAATTATACTTTAATTAAAGAGAGTGTGTCCCAATTAAAAGGAACAGGGTGTTTGGATGTCTTACGATTATGTTTTTATATGCCCAAAATAGGTATGTAGGAAGGGTCTAAATGAGAGATTGATTTATGGAAATTTGATCTCAGTAACCAATATGAATCTCAAGTAACTTTTAAACCAGGAACTCAGTCACTCTAATTATGCTTTAATTAAAGAGAGCGTGTCCAAATTGAAAGGAACAGGGTGTTTGGAAGTTTTACGATTATGTTTTTATATACCCACAAAATAGGTATGTAGGAAGGGTCTAAATGACTGATTGATTTATGGAAATTTGCTTACAGTAACCAATATGAGTCTCAAATAACTTTTAAACCAGGAACTCAGTCACTCTAATTATACTTTAATTAAAGAGAGCGTGTCCCAATTAAAAGGGAACAGGTGTTGGATGTCTTACGATTATCGCTATTATATGCCCAACAATAAGGTATGTGGAGGGTCTCAATGAGAGTTGATTTATGGAAATTGATTTCAGTAACCATTCATGAATATCAAGTAACTTTTAAACCAGGAACTCAGTCACTCTAATTATACTTTAATTAAAGAGAGAGCGTGTCCCAATTAAAAGGAAGAGGGTTTTTGGGTGTTTTTTACGATTTATGTTTTTATATACCCAAAATAGGTATGTAAGAAGGGTCTAAATGAGGGATTGATTTATGGAAATTTGATTACAGTAACTAAATTGCAACTCAAGTAACTTTTAAACCAGGAACTCAGTCACTCTAATTATACTTTAATTAAAGAGGAGAGCGTGTCCCATTTAAAAGGAACAGGGTGTTTGGATGTCTTACGATTATGTTTTTATATACCCAAAATAGATTTGTAAAAAGGGTCTAAATGACTGATTGATTTATGGAAATTTGCTTACAGTAACCAATATGAATCTCAAATAACTTTTAAACCAGGAACTCAGTCACTCTAATTATACTTTAATTAAAGAGATCGTGTCCCAATTAAAAGGAACAGGGTGTTTGGATGTCTTACGATTATGTTTTTATATGCCCAAAATAGGTATGTAAGAAGGTTCTAAATGAGAGATTGATTTATGGAAATTTGATTTCAGTAACCAATATGAATCTCAAGTAACTTTTAAACCAGGAACTCAGTCACTCTAATTATACTTTAATTAAAGGGAGTGTGTCCCAATTAAAAGGAACAGGGTGTTTGGATGTCTTACGATTATGTTTTTATATGCCCAAAATAGGTATGTAGGAAGGGTCTAAATGAGAGATTGATTTATGGAAATTTGATCTCAGTAACCAATATGAATCTCAAGTAACTTTTAAACCAGGAACTCAGTCACTCTAATTATGCTTTAATTAAAGAGAGCGTGTCCAAATTGAAAGGAACAGGGTGTTTGGAAGTTTTACGATTATGTTTTTATATACCCAAAATAGGTATGTAGGAAGGGTCTAAATGACTGATTGATTTATGGAAATTTGCTTAAAGTAACCAATATGAATCTCAAATAACTTTTAAACCAGGAACTCAGTCACTCTAATTATACTTTAATTAAAGAGAGCGTGTCCCAATTAAAAGGAACAGGGTGTTTGGATGTCTTACGATTATGTTTTATATACCCAAAATAGGTATGTAGGAAGGGTCTAAATGAGGGATTGATTTATGGAAATTTGATTTCAGTAACCAATATGAATCTCAAGTAACTTTTAAACCAGGAACTCAGTCACTCTAATTATACTTTAATTAAAGGGAGCGTGTTCCAATTAAAAGGAACAGGGTGTTTGGATGTCTTACGATTATGTTTTTATATACCCAAAATAGGTATGTAGGAAGGGTCTAAATGAGGGATTGATTTATGGAAATTTGATTTCAGTAACCAATATGAATCTCAAGTAACTTTTAAACCAGGAACTCAGTCACTCTAATTATACTTTAATTAAAGAGAGCGTGTCCCAATTAAAAGGAACAGGGTGTTTGGATGTCTTACGATTATGTTTTTATATACCCAAAATAGGTATGTAGGAAGGGCATTACATTATGCATGTGTATAATTTTAGAACGATATCAAAACCAATATGGAATCTCAAGTTACTTTTTAAACCAGGAAACTAAGTCACTCTAATATATACTTTATTAAAGAGAGCGTGCCCAATTAAAAGGAACAGGGTGTTTGGATGTCTTACGATTATGTTTTTATATACCCAAAATAGATATTTAAAAAGGGTCTAAATGACTGATTGATTTATGGAAATTTGATTACAGTAACCAATATGAATCTCAAATAACTTTAAAACCAGGAACTCAGTCACTCTAATTTAACTTTAATTAAAGAGATTGTGTCCCAATTAAAAGGAACAGTGTGTTTGGATGTCTTACGATTATGTTTTTATATGCCCAAAATAGGTATGTAGGAAGGGTCTAAATGAGGGATTGATTTATAGAAATTTGCTTACAGTAACCAATATGAATCTCAAATAACTTTTAAACCAGGAACTCAGTCACTCTAATTATACTTTAATTAAAGAGAGCGTGTCCCAATTAAAAGGAACAGGGTGTTTGGATGTCTTACGATTATGTTTTTATATACCCAAAATAGGTATGTAGGAAGGGTCTAAATGAGGGATTGATTTATGGAAATTTGATTTCAGTAACCAATATGAATCTCAAGTAACTTTTAAACCAGGAACTTAGTCACTCTAATTATACTTTAATTAAAGAGAGCGTGTCCCAATTAAAAGGAACAGGGTGTTTGGATGTCTTACGATTATGTTTTTATATACCCAAAATAGATATGTAAAAAGGGTCTAAATGACTGATTGATTTATGGAAATTTCTTACAGTAACCAATATGAATCTCAAATAACTTTTAAACCAGGAACTCAGTCACTCTAATTTAACTTTAATTAAAGAGAGCGTGTCCCAATTAAAAGGAACAGGGTGTTTGGATGTCTTACGATTATGTTTTTATATACCCAAATAGTATGTTATGAAGGCGTCATAAATGAGAGACTGATTTATGGAAATTTGATTTCAGTAACCAATATGAATCTAAAAAAACTTTTAAACCAGGAACTCAGTCACTCTAATTATACTTTAATTTAAAGAAATCGTGTCCCAAATTAAAAGGAACAGTGTGTTTGGATGTCTTACGATTATGTTTTTATATACCAAAATAGTATGTAGGCAGGTCTAAATAGAGATTGATTATATTGGAATTTTGTTCGTAACCAATATGAATCTCAAGTTAACTTTTAAACCAGGAACTCAGCACTCTAATCTATAACTTTAGATTAAAGTTGAGCGTGCAAATTGAACAGGAACGGGTGTTCTGGATGTTTTACGATTATTGTTTTATATTACCCACAAATAGGTATGTAAGAGAAGGGTCTAAATGACTGATTGATTTATGGAAAATTTGCTTACAGTAACCAATATGAATGTCAAATAACTTTTAAACCAGACTCAGTCAACTCTAATTATACTTTAATAAAGAGAGACGTGTCCAAATTAAAAGGAACAGGGTGTTTGGATGTCTTACGATTATGCTTTTATATGCCCAAAATAGGTATGTAGGAAGGGTCTAAATGAGGGATTGAGTTTTTATCGAAAATTTGATTTTCAGTAACCTAATATGAATCTCAAGTAAGACTTTAAACCAGGAACTCAGTCACTTTAATTATACTTTAATTAAAGAGAGCGTGTCCCAATTAAAAGAAACAGGGTGTATTTGGATGTCTTACGATTATGTTTTTATTGCCCAAAATTAGGTATGGTAGGAAGGGTCTAAGAGAGATTGATTTTATGAAAATGATTTCAGTAACCAATATTAATTTCAAGTAACTTTTAACAGGAAAACTCAGTCACTCTAAATTATCTTTTTATTAAAGAGAGCGTGTTTTTTTTTTTTTTTATTCTTTTTTTTCCCCAAATTTTTTAAAAAGGAACTAGGGTGTTTTGGATGGTCTTATCGATGTATGTTTTTATATAACCCAAAATAGGTATTGTTAAGAAGGGTCTAAATGGAGGGATGATTTATTTTTTTTCTATGGAATTGGATACAGTAACTTAAATTGCAACTCAAGTAACTTTTAAACCAGGAACTCAGTCACTCTAATTATACTTTAATTAAAGAGGAGAGCGTGTCCCATTTAAAAGGAACAGGGTGTTTGGATTCTTACGATTATGTTTTTATATACCCAAAATAGATTTGTAAAAAGGGTCTAAATGACTGATTGATTTATGGAAATTTGATTACAGTAACCAATATGAATCTCAAGTAACTTTTAAACCAGGAACTCAGTCACTCTAATTATACTTTAATTAAAGAGATTGTGTCCCAATTAAAAGGAACAGTGTGTTTGGATGTCTTACGATTATGTTTTTATATGCCCAAAATAGGTATGTAAGAAGGTTCTAAATGAGAGATTGATTTATGGAAATTTGATTTCAGTAACCAATATGAATCTCAAGTAACTTTTAAACCAGGAACTCAGTCACTCTAATTATACTTTAATTAAAGAGAGTGTGTCCCAATTAAAAGGAACAGGATGTTTGAATGTCTTACGATTATGTTTTTATATGCCCAAAATAGGTATGTAAGAGGAAGGGTCTAAATGAGAGATTGATTTATGGAAATTTGATCTCAGTAACAATATTGAATCTCAAAGTAACTTTTAAACCAGGAACTTCATCACTCTAAATTATGCCTTTTAATTAAGAGAGCGTGTCAAATTGAAGGAACAGGGTGTTGGAAGTTTTACGATTTATGTTTTTATATACCAAATAGGTATGTTAGGGAAGGTACTAAATGACTGATTCGATTTATTGGCAAATTTGCTTTCAGTTAAACCAATATGAATCTCAAATAACTTTTAAACAGAACTCAGTCACTCTAATTATACTTTTAATTAAGAGAGCGTGTCCCACATTAAAAAGGAACAGGAGGTGTTTGGAATGTCTTACGTTATAGTTTTTTATATGGCCCAAAATAGGTATGTAGGGAAGGTTCTAAATGAGACGATTGATTTATGGAAATTTTGATTTCAGTAACCATATGAATCTCAATAACTTTTTAAACCAGAACTCAGTCACTCTAATTATACTTTAATTAAAGAGGAGAGCGTGTCCCATTTAAAAGAGGGTGTGTGGAGGTCTTACGATTATGTTTTTATATACCCAAAATAGGTATGTAGGAAGGGTCTAAATGAGGGATTGATTTATGGAAATTTGATTACAGTAACCAATATGAATCCAAAGTTAAACTTTTAACCAGGAACTCAAGTCACTCTAATCTATACTTTCGAATTAAAGGAGAGCGATGTTCCCAATATAAAAGGATCAGGAGGTGTCTTGGATGTACTTAACGATTATGTTTTTATATACCCAAATAGGTATGATAGGGAAGGGTCAAATGAGGGATTTGATTTTATGGAAATTTTTGATTTTCGTAACCAATATGAATCTCAAGTTTACTTTATTAAACCAGGAAACTTCACGTCAACTCTAATTATACTTTTAATTAAAGAGAGGCGTGCCATCAATTAAAAAGGCACACAGGGTGTCTTGGAATGTCTTACGATTATGTTTTTATATACCAGAAATAGATTATTTAAAAAGGGTCTAAATGACTGATTGATTTATGGAAATTTGATTACAGTAACCAAATTGAATCTCAAATAACTTTAAAACCAGGAACTCAGTCACTCTAATTTAACTTTAATTAAAGAGATTGTGTCCCAATTAAAAGGAACAGTGTGTTTGGATGTCTTACGATTATGTTTTTTTTATATGCCCAAAATAGGTATGTAGGAAGGGTCTAAATGAGAGATTGATTTATGGAAATTTGATTTCAGTAACCATTATGAATCTCAAGTAACTTTTAAACCAGTAACTTAGTCACTCTAACTATACTTTAATTAAAGAGAGCGTGTCCCAATTAAAAGGAACAGAGGGTGTGTGGAGGTCTTACGATTATGTTTTTATATACCAAAATAGGTATGTAGGAAGGGTCTAAATGAGGGATTGATTTATGAATTTGATTTCAGTAACCAATATGAATCTCAAGTAACTTTTAAACCAGTAACTCTCATTCTAATTTTACTTTAATTAAAGAGAGCGTGTCCCAATTAAAAGGAACGGTGTTTGGACTGTCTTCGATTATGTTTTTATCATACCCAAAATTAGATATGTTAAAAGGGTCTAAGATGACTTGATTTATTTATGGAAATTTCTTACAGTAACCAATTATTGAACTTCAAATTAAGATTTTTAACCAGGAATCAGTTCACTTCTAATTATACTTTTAATTAAGCAGATCGTTGTCCCAATTAAAGGAACAGGAGTATTTGGTTGTCTTACGATTATGTTTTTATATACCCAAAATAGGTATGTATGAAGGGTCTAAATGAGAGACTGATTTATGGAAATTTGATTTCAGTAACCAATATGAATCTCAAATAACTTTAAACCAGGAACTCAGTCACTCTAATTATACTTTAATTAAAGAAATCGTGTCCCAATTAAAAGGAACAGGGTGTTTGGATGTCTTACGATTATTTGTTTTTATATACCCAAAATAGGTATGTAGGAAGGGTCATAAAATGCAGAGATTGATTTTATGGAAATTTGATCTACGTACACCATATGAATCTTCAAGTAACTTTTTAAACAGGAACTCAGTACAACCCCTCCCAAACCCATATCTAATGATATATTACTTTAATTAAAAGAAGAGGCGTTGTCAAAATTGTTTAAAGGGAACAGGGTGTTTGGATGTTTTACGATTATGTTTTTATATACCCAAAATAGGTATGTGGGAAGGGTCTAAATGAGGGATTGATTTATGGAAATTTGCTTACAGTAACCAATATGAATCTCAAATAACTTTTAAACCAGGAACTCAGTCACTCTAATTATACTTTAATTAAAGAAATCGTGTCCAATTAAAAGGAACAGGGTGTTTGGATGTCTTACGATTATGCTTTTATATGCCCAAAATAGGTATGTAGGAAGGGTCTAAATGAGAGATTGATTTATGGGAAATTTAGATTTCAGTACCATATGAATTCAGTAACTTTTAAACCAGGAACTCAGTCAATCTAATTATACTTTATTTAAAGAGAGCGTGTCCCAATTAAAGAACATGGTGTATGGATTCCATGCGATTATCCTATTAAACGTAAAAATAGGCTATTTTTTTTATTTAGAAGGGTCTAAATGAGAGAATTAGATATTTATGAAATTTGACTTCAAGTAACAATATGAATCTCAAGTAACTTTTAAACCAGGAACTCAGTCACTCTAATTATACTTTAATTAAAGAGAGCGTGTCCCAATTAAAAGGAACAGAGTGTTTGGATGTCTTACGATTATGTTTTTATATACCCAAAATAGGTATGTAAGAAGGGTCTAAATGAGGGATTGATTTATGGAAATTTGATTACAGTAACTAAATTGCAACTCAAGTAACTTTTAAACCAGGAACTCAGTCACTCTAAGTACACTTTAATTAAAGAGAGCGTTTCCCAATTAAAAGGAACAGGGTGTTTGGATGTCTTACGATTATGTTTTTATAGACCCAAAATAGGTATGTAAGAAGGGTCTAAATGAGGGATTGATTTATGGAAATTTGTTACAGTAACCAATATGAATCTCAAATAACTTTAAACCAGGAACTCAGTCACTCTAATTATAACTTTTAATTTAAAAGAGATACGTGTCCCAATTAAAAGAAACAGGGTGTTTGGATGTCTTACGATTATGATTTTTATTGCCCAAAATAGTTATGTACAGAATTGGTCTAATGATGAGAATTGATTTATGGGAAAATTTTGATTTCAGTAACCAATATGAATCTCAAGATAACTTTTTAAACAGGACTTAGGCTCACTCTTAAATTATATTTACATTAAAGAGAGTGCTGTTCCAAATTAAAAGGCACAGGTTGTTTTGAATGTCTTACGATTTCATGTTTTTATCATGCCCAAAAAGAGCTATGTAGGAAGGGTTCTTAAATGAGAGATGTGATTATGGAAAATTTTGATCTCAGGTAACCAAATATGAATCTTCAAGTCAACTTTTAAACCAGGAACTCAGTACACTCTAATTATGCTTTACATTAAAGAGAGCGTCGTGTCCAAATTGAAAGGAACAGGGTGTTTGGAAGTTTTACGATTATGTTTTTATATAACCCAAAATAGGTATGTAGGAAGGGTCTTAAATGGACCTGATTGATTTATGGAATTTGCTTACATGTAACCTAATATGAATCTCAAAATAAACTTTTTAAACCAGGGAACTTCCAGTCACTCTAATCTATTTACTTTAATGTAATGAGAGCGTGTCACAACTTAAAGGAACAGGTGTTCTGAGATGCTCTTACGATTTTTTTTTATGCCCAAATAGGTATGTCAGAAGGGGTCTAAATGAGAGATTGGATTCTATGGAAATTTGATTTATAACCAATATTCGAAATCTCAAGTAACTTTTATAAACCAGGAAACTCAGTCACTCTATTATACTTTATAAATAAGAGGGCGTTGTCCCAATTAAAGGAACAGGTGTTTGGATGGTCTTACGATTATGTTTTATATACCCAAAATAGGTGTAGGATGGGTCAAATTGAGGGATTGATTTATGGAAATATTGAATTTTACAGTAAACCCAATATGAAATTCCAAGAACTTTTAAACAGGAACTCGCACCTTAATTATACCTTTAATTAAAGAGAGGCGTGTCCCAATTAAAAGGAACAGGGTGATTTGGATGTCTTACGATTATGTATCAACCACTATAATACACACCAAAAAACTAGGAAAGCTAGAAGCAAGCGCTCTACCCAATGAGGGAACTTGATCTAATCGGCGAAAATTCCTTCGATACAATCAGTAACAAATCAAACACCAAATCATGAAATTTCCCAAGTTACTTTTAAACCAGGTAACTCAGTCACCTCTAATTATTACTTTAATTAAAGAGAGCGTGCCCCAAAAAAGGAAACAGGGTGTCTTGGATTCATACGATTATCCGTCTTCCCTCTATAAACACAACATACTATGACATATTTTAAAAAAGCACGGTCATCAAACCATGACTGCAGCTAAATGATATACCATCGGCCCTACAATAATACTCTGTCATATACCGCTCAAACCACAGCTAATACGAATCCAACCACAAAATAGACATTAAAAACAGAGAAACTCACATAATCTCGCAATCAACTCTCCTCAACCATCATTCATGACAAAAGACACACGATTGTGTCCCCAACAACTCTCAAACAGCGAACACACCCCACCAAAGCTGACTGCTTACTGGCATCCCAGTCCTCACGAGAATCTAACCTATCTAGTCTACTCACTTACTTAATGCCCCAAAACATACGCGTAAATGGTAGGACCAGGAGACTCCATAATAATGAGAGATTGAATTTGATGGAAACATTTGATTCACTCAGTAACCATTTATGAATACTCAAGACAGCTGCGCCATACAATAACCCATCACACACTACACACCCTAGCTACACTCATCCAATATAATACATTAATTACACAGGAGATCGATAAGCTCCCCAATTAACCAAGGAACACGCGCGCTAGTAGATGTTTACAAGATTAATGTATCTCTTAAGATATACAAACCAAACAACATAAAACGACATATGTAATCCAAGCGGTCTAAAACAGTGCGACTTACGTACTTCCCTCGCTGCAATAATATCTCCATACCCCCAGTAATCCAATATGACAAAATACATACACAAACAACAACCGTAACAACCTCACTCTAAGACAACCAAGGAAACTCAGTCACTCTAAATCCACTCAATACCTCCCTTATCTAATATAACCGTAAACTCGATCGATCCAACCCAATTAAAAAGGAACAGCGGTGTTTGGAATGACGATCTTACCCCGCAATTACTGAGTCTATTACTAAACACTATACCACAACCACACACAACATAGGCATTAATGTCCCATAGAAAAAAGTGGACTATCAAAATGACGGACAATCTAATATATTATAGGAAAAAAACATACATTAACTCTCCCACACGCTCACCAATAAAATCAAGAATCACAACCACTCCAACACAAGTAACAAATACTTACACAGACCAAGTCACTCTCAATTACTAACATATTCACAACTAAAAGAACTCGCCTCTACAATACTACAAAAAAGACACCAAGGGTGTTTGCGACCGTTACGAACGCTTAATGATATACATAATACCGAAACATAAAGGTATGTAGAAGGAGTCATAAAATATGAGAGAATTAGCATATTCTGCGAAAACAATTTCGCACATCCCACCAGCAGTGACCACAACATACTGCATCCAAGGTAACTTTTAACAGAACACACAGTCAAACTACCTAATTATATAATATAAGACTAAAAGACACCAAGCAATACGCAGTATACCCATCAACTTCGCAGAGAACACAAACAACTGGCGATGATTGACATCACAGATGCTGCCTTAATACACGGATTATGTATTTATATACCCAAATCACAAAGAGGATAATATAGGAAAAAGGTCTCAACTGAGACTTTGAGCATCTCCAACAACCATTCGAAAGAAGACAAAAAGCAATTAGACCATTCAATACAACAATCAAGCACATACAGACAACACTGCATAGACTAAATCGATTCCAACTCAACTTAACTTTTCAAACACCAGAAACTCACACAGTCCACATTCTAAATCCCCTACCCACAAACAATAAACACTCTCTCAACTCTAACCCCAGAAGAGCAGATCGTCACCCAATATCAAAAACAAGCGCCTAATACAGGCGCGTCAAGTCATTTACGAGCAGTCCTTATACTGAATACTCATGCGAATCTTCCTAATCTCAAATAGACCAACTAAATAGTAATGTAACGTGACAGGGTACTAAAATAGAAGCAAGACTTGAATATCATAATCCGGAAATTTTGAATTTCACAAGCTCAGACACATATTGCAAAATCTCACTTACAAAACTTTCTATACACCAGGAACCCATCAGTCACTCTTATTATTTACTTTAATTATAAAGCAGATTGCAGCACCAATGTCCCAATTAAAAGAAACAGCGGTGTTATCGGATGTACTTACGAATGTCACGTAATAATTTTAGAACGATATTTCAAAAACACATCTTCGCGACACATCGCGTATAAAAATTTAATTCATTTAATTTAGTCTATATTTATAATTTGATTCTTAATTAGATAACCTCATATATTACTATTGCTCTGTTTATTATCACAACACTACAATATAAACTCAAATATTATATATATTTCATATTCTCATTACAAAATTTATCCCATATTTATATTCATTTATTATACTATATTACTCTCTATAACTACACTCTATATCCACAATCTCATTCAAACTATTATATACTCTTTATATCATATTTTATAAGTGTATATTTATGTACTATCATTTATATAATGCATAACCTTAATTGCTCATACTTACACAGAAATCACGATTTTGCACATACCATACACCAACATACAATCAACGACAATTACACTCTATCACACCATTCTACGACGCAAATAATTATTTTATCTAAAATCATACATACGAACCCTCACTTTAATGATACATACTATTAATGAACCTCTATTTATTTATTATTACTTCTAACCTTTAAAATATCATCCTAAACTATACTTCATACTACCAATACTTACTTATACTCTACCTTTTTATTTATTACACCTATACTTTAATCCCTTAAACGTTACTATCTGCATTCATTAACTACCTATTCTCTTACCACTATTTATTATTTTTTCTCTAAATTCCTACATTTCTATTGTATTATGCTATACATTTATTTATTTAATAATATTTAAAACCACACTAACTTATATACTCCCTATATTCTCTTACTATCCTATACAGTTATCCAATTCTAACTATAATCCTAACATACTAATAAATTAATTAACTCTACACATTCAAACTCATTACTATATCATATATATAATATATATCACCTATCTACTCAAAATCATATTATAACATCTCTATCATCATCACTAAACCACCAGCACACTAAACCTTATACCACCGTTAGATATACTTACACTCCCTTACCCTCCTGAATAATCCCTATATAACTACACACCTATTATACAGCACCATAAAACACACATTCCTCACGACCCCATCAGCACCTTTACTATTCACTAACCAATATTATAATCAAATAATGAATCATCATGACCCCCCCATACACATTAACAACAACACCAAACACACTAACTGTTATTTAATTTATTTACTTAATTTATATTATATACTAATTTAATTTCTATTATTTCTTATCTACCATCTAACTCTTAAACTCACCTACTTCAATCTCCTAATAATACTTTATTACAATATAATCCACACACTTAAAACCTAACTCTATAACTAAATATCCACAACACACAAGCAGAAATAAATAGCTACCTAATCAATACCACCTCTAATACACAACAATCACACACACACTTAAACCTAACAATACAACTATTACTATACCCACAACTACCCCACCTATCATATATATATTATTATAAGTATATACACATCAAACATACACACTATCAAATAAACAAAAACTCACACCCAAAACTAACTACCCCCCACCCACATCCAAAAATATACACTCAAATCCCATCCACCATCACATAACTAAATCACACCAAACATCACCCTAACCTACTTACATATTACTATACAATTAACACTCAATACCAAACCCCCACTCATACCACCACTCAATACCCTCAACATTAACACCACAATACGCACCAACATACAATAACACAAAATCTATACTATTACTCTAAACATCCACCTAGATTACTCACTCACTTCTCCAATCTATAACTGTCTACATCATCAATATCTATCTTACAACACAAATCCTCACTCGACAACCAACCAAACCCATATACTAATAAATAACCTCCAAAAACATAACAGCCAAGCTACTCATGCACCCCTATCAGCCACAAATGATATAATAATCATAATACGCACACATAACAAATACACATCGAATCACATACATACAAACATAACCACCAACACACCACACACTTATATCAACCAAATACACCCCCTCACCCAGCTCAACACCCCATAAACTACATCACATAAACACTCACCAATAAAATAACTAACTATACAAAACATCAACATCGACACTAAAACACCAATACCACAACCTATCATAGTTTATTTATTATATACCTCCTATTTATTAACATCTATCATAATACTACTCACACAGTTTACATAATTCTAATAATATCACAGCCACAAAACACAACTCTCGCTCTCTAACACTCCACTACAACGCACTACATACTAGACAGCTAATTACGGCCAGCACCACAACCAACCAACCCAACTACAAGCCCCACTTACTTACCACAACACATAACCACCTCACACAATAACACCTCCCAAAACTCTCAACTCAACTCTCATCACTAACATCATAACTTAAATAGCATCACTTACCAAAACAATAAACATGATCCGATCCCTAACCCTAAGAACACTACACTACACCACAAAACACTCATATCTACCACAATACCACTCAATCCACCCAAACTAAACACCCTATATATCAAACTCACACACTCAACCCAAAACCCCAACAAAATACCAACAGACTAAATATAAACAATACCCACTCATACACTACAAACTATACTAATTATCTTCATCTAGACTCCTATCCACATCGCTCTGCACTTATAATCTCCACCACCTATGACTGCGCTAGGCCGTACTCTTTCAACGATGTAAGGCCCGACCACATTCTTTCGAACGAAATCGATGCATCACGACACAACAATGTAGATGATACTACGACACTCAATCCGCTGTAGACCTATCAACAAACCAACCACTCTACCATAAAACCAAACCTCATCGACTAATCCATACTGCACCACATATGGATAGGTCGGCACATCGGACGTGTAATCATTCCCATTACTACTACCTTTTAGTGAAACACCCTGCTACAAAGGGTGTTGTGCTTAATTCAGATTGAAACTTTGTCGTATGCAGATTAGGAACATGCCAAGGCTTCCGTATCTATTAAGTGAGCACATTCCATTTTAAAGCTACACAGTTTTTTCCTGCTATATAACTTCCTAAACTTCACAACAAGTTTCAATTTTCCAAGATCATTTCCACACTTCTTCAAACAACGGCTGACGACACTGAGTTTCTGTTTGTTTGTTTCGTTCTTTTTAAGATCTCACACTTATCTATGCATCACTCAGTGGTTATACAATAAACTATTTTACCTCACAAAACACATGACAAACTCTAATCTTAAAAACAGGACGATAACACGGACTCAACAAACACCTTGCGAACACAGACTCCTCTCCTCAACACATTTTTATTATAAATGAGTTTGTTAAAATCGTATTCATTCACTGAGAAATGAATAGGCGCTACACAAGGTTTTGGGAAGTTTATAAAACTATTTAACTTAGAAATTATTAAATACGTAACACATTTTAACATAACCAACTTTACTACCAAATATTTTTATACCATACTGCTACTTTACTCAGAATAGTATACCACAGATTATCTATAAATAACCTATGTGTATACTACGTTACACGTTACTATGATAGTATAAAAACGGTACTTTTCAAAATAAACAAAATCTTCTATTGACTTTTCCACATCAGCTGTGTTTCAACTCTCAGAGAATAATAACCTGTGAGCACATTTTAACTGCAATATTTCAAATTTTTTGTATAATAAATAATATTATACACAAATACAAATATCCGTCGCAAAATTTTATACATCAGCTAATAAATGAAGGTTCCCTGATAGTTTTTATTTCAAATATAATAATGGCTTTTTAAAAAAACGAACATAAAATCGAACACAGGCTGAATCGAACGACTGAGTCAACGTCTTGAGTCGATTTACCTGTACAATGCAACCAATGGTAAAGCTTCGCGCAGTTT